>VZTO01019067.1:9869-44197 GCA_013400615.1 Syrrhaptes paradoxus
GGTGTCATCGGCAAACTTGTTGAGGGTGCACTTAGTCCCACTGTCCATGTCTCCAACAAAGATGTTAAACAGCACTGGTCCCAGTACTGACCCCTGAGGAACACAACTTGTCACCGGTCTCTACTTGGACATTGAGCCATTGACCACAACTCTTTGAGTGCGGCCGTCTAGCCAATTCAATCCAGCGAGTGGTCCTTCTGTCAAATCCATGTGCCTCCAACTTAAAGACAAGGATGTCATGTGGGATCCTTTAATGTATGACGCCTGGAGTAATGAATGTGATTCGGGGAATTACTATACCTCTCTCTGTAGCACTGGTGAGAAGCGTATAATTGGAATACTCAGTGCAATCCTGGTGTCCGTGCTTGGAAGGGTGTTAGGAATTGGCAAAAGTGTTGCAATGGCCACAAAGTATATCAAAGGAATAGGTCTTAAGAGGAAAAAAAAAGTTAAAGTGTTAGCTTGATAGCTCTGTCTATAAGCTAAAATCTGTTTTACTTACTGAAAAAGGAGCTACCATTAACAGGGACAATTCCTGTGTTCTTAAATTAATAGGGAAAGGTATATCAGGAGCCTAGATGTTATCAGCTGAATCTAGAAAGTAGTAGCACAATATTAATTTTATATAGTAGGAATGATAAAAGCCTGGATAAACAACCAGTGGAGCGGTGGGCTTTTATCTCTTGGATTGAGTTTCCACATCTCCTGCAGAGGCATAGAGATAAGCAGAAGTTGCACTTCAGTCAGCCAAAGCTCAGTGTTTAACAGTGCCTTTAGGAAGTCCAACAAGGGAAGCTGATAGTTCCAGCCAGCCTGAAATTCTTTGAATCTCAAACCAGCCAAGGATGTTGTCTGGCTGCAGCTGAGATAGATTAAGATGTTAGCACTTCTCACTGTACTTTGGGCTATCAATGACTGCAAGTACACCAGATGTACTAGCATAACTGCCGGGTCACTCCCTAATCCTTTTTTTTTTTTTTTAATTGCCTTGGTTAGCAAAATCCTTTCTTTAAAGAGGCTAAACTAATCTGATTATTTTGACAAAACTAAAGATGTAGTATATCTCATCTGCCAGCAGAACAGGTCAAATGATTTTCCTGTTAGCTACAGAATGTGTATAGAATTAGAAACCTGGTGGATTGTGACTGAAGCAAAGAATGTAGCCAAATAACTGCAGAAGTTATTTGAACATCACAAATATTTGAGATACAGATTGTAGACTTGAGAGTGAACCTATAAATCATTTATGCATCTTTCAAACTCATGTACGAAGAATAGTAAAAAGGAAATGAATACATTTTCTAATAACATAACATGAAGTTGATTTAGTGAGAAATTATATCACTGATTCACCAGAAGGATGGTATTTTTAAATATCCAACTTGAGTGAAATATGTCTGAATTAAAAACAGAGTACAGATCAATTTCAGATGGTATTTAAAAGATTAACTTTAAAACAAAGATCACTACAAGCCCCCTCTCTCCTACCTCTAATTTTTCTCCTCTCAACCTTTATGGTTTTACCCCACTGAGGGAGCAGTTCCACAGTGTGGCTGAGTGATAATGGCTTGCAGCAGTGGTCCTGCTCTTTCCCCTTTTTCCTCCCACTCCTGGAAGAGAGGTCAGGCCTCTCCTTTCCACCTGTTCTGGCACTCATGTGATTCCTAGCTGAATGAGTTCAGTTCAGTAAACAGGCAGAAAACTACATGTTTTCTCAGGGGGTTAGTTTTTTGCTGATTCAGCCAAGCAGAATTTGGCCATAATCACATAAGTGTTAAAACATGTCAAGTCGGGCAGAAACTTCAAAAGCATCACTGGGGAAAATAAAGGAAGGAGAGCACATTTCAAGGTATTTAATTTCTTTGCTACCTTTCTTGTAATGACTGTTAACAAAAATACTGACAGTTTAGGAAAAGGATTTGGCTCACCAAGGAGTCAGCTGAGTGCCAGAGCTGGCACAAGGAATGCAGTGTCAGCAAGTGTGGCTGCAGTACTCACCTCTTTTGGCTCAAATGAGCTACTAGATTGGCTCAGCTGGTCTTACAGGATGGCACCCTTAAGCATGCCACACTGGCAGGTGTTTGGGAGCAGTAAGAACTCATGTTGGACAAAAAAATAAATTATTACTTATATTTAAACACTGAGATGTCCGTGTCCCATCCCATCCCCCTTCCCTCCCCCCACCCCCCCGGCATACTTAAATGTCAAATTTTAGATTGCTGGGACCCACAGCTCTTCTTTACAGCAGAAGTCCAAGGGACTCCTGTTCACAGTAACCTACTAGAGCCTGAAGATCAATTAATTATTTTTAACGGGAAGGAGCTGAGTGCCTTTAACCAGAAAAAAAATTTACAGTGTTGCTTCTCTTCCCTTAATTTTGTCTCCCCCAAAAAACTAGTTGCATTAGCTACAGTGAATTAGAACAGGGGTGCAAGAAAAAAGTCTGGGATGTGTGAAGGCCTCCTTAAATTGGCTGTCTGCCAGTGGAAATATGACAGCAAAGTGTTTGTAATAGTAAATGTAAATTCAGGATTCCTATCTCTATATCCAGAATGTCATGGCCCTATGATGTAAAGCACTGATATGACCAAGAAAAGAAAATAAATTACAAAAATCCCCTTTGCAGGTTCAGATCTGTTTAAGATACGCTGAGGGGCTGATTTTGTATCATTACAGTTTATACCTGATTAGACTTCACCTACTTTCAAGCAGCTGGATGAAAGGTCTAAAACTGGTATAAACTCTTCTTTATATGCTCTGGCTAATTCCATACAAATGTCACCATATGCTCATCCTGGTCCAGAACAAACACATGCTGTTTCCTGAGCTTGTGGTGGGATACAGAAACACAGCCAAATCACAGCCTTAGGGCACCTGCAAAAGCTTTGTAAATTCAAATCAGCATCCCTTGACTATACACATCAACTGTCTTTGGCTCAGACAGCATGAATCAGGCTCTCACAAGGAATCTACTGCCTATCAAGGAAGGAGGCAACAGTGCCACCAGGAATACAGTAGAACATTTCTCATGATTCCCTTAATGCCCACTTATTTTCAAGTCAACACCCCAGTAAAATAGGGAAACTATGAATGGTGGTCAATCTAACAAATGGACAGTCACAATGAGAAACGCAGGGAACACAACAATATATTTAAAATCCAAAACCTTGTTTTAATGAAGTATTTCTGTTATACAAAAGACACCTTGATAATCATATCCTCATAACAATATTCCACACTCAACCCTTTTTTTTTCCAGAGAAAAATTTAACTTCCCTTATGCTAATCACCAAACTGACCCTTAGTTTTACAACTGATCCTAAGATCAAATTTAATATTTCCGCATTTATATGGGGAGGATATCAGGTTCCAATTCCTCACCGGAAAAAAGCTCTCTTTCAAGCTAATGGTGCACTAAAGCACTGACGGCATAAAAACAAACGCTTGTTTGGTCTTCAGAAACTGAAGTCTTGCCCTCTGGCCAAGAACCAAATGTGCTACCAAATGAGTGATATGAAGACACTGAAGAGCAATGTGAAAGAGTGAGACTGCTAAGACTGCATTGTATCACCTTCATATCCAAGGCTTTTGTCTGAGTTAAAAAAACCCAAAACAACAAAAACCACTCAAAACCAAAACCCAAACAAAAACAACGAAAAAAGCTACAAACAAGTAATCCTTTGTCTGGAAGCATGTAAATCAAGGAGCTTTGTAATACTCATGTTAACGTTAGAGCTTTCAGCAGAAACTGGACACATCTACTTTTTGTTAGAAGTGTTTTCATGCATTTTCCATCAAAACACAATTACCTGTCTGTGAGGCATTTTGTTTTGTTTTTAAACACAAAGCCTTATTGCCTTTAATTTAGCTTGAATGCTATGGACAGGCAGAACTCAGACTTGAAAATAAAGACTGTTCAAATTGCTAAGTGTCAATGTGAAAAACACTAATAAATATTTATAGCACATTCTTGATGTCTTAGCTGGAAAAGAGATGATCTACCCTTAATAAAATGCTATGTACACTAGGATACATTAAGATACATTAAGAGTTAGAAAGAGAGTAATGAGTGCTTACATTCGCTTATGAGAGGAGGAGGTACACTTTTAACTACAGTAATGTAATTTCTGGCACTGCATTGTAAATCAAGTTTAAGTATGGGATACCCATTTTGACATAATTATCAAAGGCAAAGACCTTCTGTATAAGTTGGTTTAGAAAATGAACTGTGACAGCAAAATCATTATATGACAGTAGAATTGCATGTACATTTGAGACTTGGTTGAAAGGGAAATGCCTCGAAAAATTAAACATCTGCAACCAGTATTGCTACAATAGGAAAGATGTCTATGTAGATCTGGTATAAAAGTTAAATATTGCCTTTGTTTATGGCCCTGTGTAGGCAGCATTCTTCCATAAGAAGCAGAATGTTCCCACAATTACGAGTCCAAAGCTGAAACTACAAAGGCAATGATCCCAGTCTTCACTACATCATGTACCCATAGGTACTTTGCAAGTTACAAAGTCATAAAAACCACAGTTAGATTCCACAGTCAGCCTAGTAATACATTGTTCATGAAGAAGTGCTACTGAAGCCAAATAAAAGCTTAGGAATGCTCATTTTCTAAAACTTGTCTAGATTTATCCCTGAAGTTAGTGGAGCCCCCCCCCCCCCCCGAAAAAAAAACCAAAACAAAAAAAAAATAAAAAGAAAAAAAAAACCCCAAACCAAAACAAAACTAAGAAGGAAACAGACTAAAAAGGCAAAAAGAAACCCTCTAAAATCCTAACATAACAATGCTGAGAAATACTGATGAATGTAACAGGAAACAATCTAGAATGGCAAGGAAATGTTCTAGACAAATAAATGAGTGTTTTCCCTTTAACAGCGATACTATTCAAATGAAAAATTTGGTAATGTCTGAAATTATTAAATTTGGTTTGGAATTCTAAGCTTTTTTTTTCTTAAAGGATTTTCAGTGAAATGAAAATGGGTTCATTTCAGGACCCAGCTGACCTATCTGCAAACTGTAGACACCAGTTCATTAGTGCCATGTAACAGGTCTCCACTACCAGAAAGCCAATCAAGGGCTTTATCATATTTGGGTCTGTGGAAAAAATGCATTTCATAAGTAAAACCAAAGGTATAATAATCTAAATTTTAGACAATCTGCATTTGTAAAACAAGGTTTACTTAAGGCAGATAACCCAACAGTGCTTTATATAGCTTTATATAAAGTGCCTGTTGTGCCATTTGTAAATATTATCCAGAGACCAACTGTGAAGTAATACTTAGAAACAACTGTATGGCTCTATACCTATGTAAGCTGAGAGTAGGACTGACTGCACAAGGGAAAGAAATTGCTGAGATCCGGCCTAAAGTTATTTTGTTTCTAAGAAATCCAAAGCACTCAATGGTATTTACTAAAAAAAAAAAAAATGCATACTTTTATTGAAAGAAAATGTGGCTTTCCAGGGGTGATTTAGACATCCCTTGGTAGCAGATACTGATGGAGCAGGTACAGAAGGTTCCTTGCAGCTGGCTACTTCCTCTAAATCCGTGCCAAGGTTGTTCCAGATAACACGAAACACAAAATGTTTGTGTTTTAGCCCATATGCAGCAGACAGAACTCTTCACTTTCTGCAGTGATTAAGTACTCGTCTCTACCGCACCCACTTCTAGTTAGCCCAACTGAGAAAGTAAATATGCCTATTTTTCATTCAAGAGTAAAATCACATTTGGACAATCACTGTTCCCCTATCTCTCCTGTGTAAACATCAAGGCCTGGAAGGATTATTTCTTGCGTTGGAGTCCATATGCCACTTGGAGGAGTGGGCATCTACCTCTAGCAGGAAAGACTCACTTCGGGACAAGCGAAGCCTGAAAGGAAAATGGAAATGTTTTAAACTGATGGAGGGAACAATGTGAGATCAGAAAGACGGGCCATGCATTGCAAAGCAGAAGGGAATTTTTCATGCGGATGCTTTCATAGGGGATTGACATAGATGCTGCAGGGGTGCCAGCCCCAGGGCACCCTGATGGAGCCTTGTTTGAACCTCACAGAGCCACCCTGCTTTGGGCAGGAGCACATCTGCTTCTCCCTCCCCACACAGCAGCACCAAGGTCTTGAAGAGGCACGTGGGGCATCACTCCTTAGGACACACATATGCAAAAGCCCGTGGTATCATTAGTGACATCTCTTTTTCCCCCTCCTGTGGGAATTGTATTTTTTGGACCTGTCCCAGCCTCTTCCCTCCAATACACCTTTTCTCTCTCCTGCCTCACACCGGTCAGCAACACACTGGGAGGGCAGCGGGGTCGGCCGCCATTTTGCGGCGATGGATCTCAGGTGGCAGCGGCTGGAGCAGCCCCACACAGTGGCGGCGCACGGCGGGGGCAAAACCAGAGCGCGGCGCAAGCTGCCCTCCTCGACCGGGATAATACAAACTGGACCGGGGACCCGGAAAGAAAGGCTGAGAAGGGACGTCCCGCGGCCCCGCACTGGTAGGGCGTTTGGCCGCTCGTCATGCCACAGCCTATCGGCAGGGACAGCCGCCTCGCCGGCTCCCTCTAGCTATCGCTGCCTCAGGAAAGGAGGAGGAGGGTTTTCTTTCCTTCCCCCCCCTCCCCGTTTTTTTCCCCTCCCCTCTCTCTCTTTTCCAGACAGTAAAGAGTGTCTGCCCCTTTGAACCGCTGGTACGGCGCCTGCGGCTACACACACACCCACCGGCTATAAATAAGTTAAGAGCCGGGCAGAGGTTGAGCAGTGCGCGTCTCCCCGCGGGCCGAGGCGGCTGGGACCACCGCTGCCCCTCCCAGGCGGCTCAGCCCGGCCGGTGCGGCCCCCGCGCGCCGTACCCCCGGGCGCCATGGCCTGTGTGGAGCGCTGCCGCTGCTGCGCGGACGGCCGGCGGCACAGCAGCATCCTCTACAACATCCTCAGGAGCGAGGAGCGGGTGGCGTCGCCAGCGGGGCAGGGGTCGAGGCGGGGGCAGGCGTCCCGCGACTGCCCGTGCGGGTCGCGGCGGCGGGTGGCCTTGAGGAGCCCGCAAGTGACATGCAAAGCGGCCTCGGCCGTGCTGGTGAAGACGCTGCGCTTCGTCCAGAACGTGCCGTGCTTCCAGGAGCTGCCCCTGGAGGAACAGCTTCTGCTGGTCCGCAGCTGCTGGGCGCCCCTGCTGGTGCTGGGGCTGGCGCAGGACCAGGTGCACTTCGAGACGGTGGAGAGCGCGGAGCCCAGCATGCTGCAGAGGATCCTCACCACCCGCCGGCAAAGCGAGCAGCCCACGCCGCGGGGACCGGCGCCGGGCCGGCCTCACCACAGCCTCGGCGGCGGCCCCCCACACCTGCCTTCGGCCGGCGAGATTCAGGCTATCAAGGGCTTCCTGGCCAAGTGCTGGAGCCTGGCCATCAGCACCAAGGAGTACGCTTACCTCAAGGGGACGGTGCTCTTCAACCCGGGTGAGTGACCGGACGCGGCGGCGGGGCGGGCAGAGGGGAGCAGGGAATGTGTCTCACGGGGAGCGGCGCGGACCCGGGGTTTTTCCTCGGGGAGGGGAAGAGGTGGTGAAGGTGGGGAACGCGGAGAAAGGTTTCACGCGCTGTCTCTTCCTCCGGGCCCCGGCTGGTGGCAGGGAGCCGTTAACGGCCGCGCCGTCTGCCGTTGCTGACTAGGTCGGGGGTCCCAGGTGTTGGCGCCTTTTCACAGAGTCTTTCCACGAATGCAGCAAACCCGAGGCAGTTTGTGAGGGAGGGCTGGGAGCGGCAGCCCTTCCCCGTTCGTTTCCGACCGGGGAGCCTGACGGCGGCGGCGTCTCCTCGGCGGGAGGCGGTTGGCGCGGGGGACGCTCCCCGCCGCCGCGGGTCACCGGCCGCCCCATGGTGGCGGGTCTGGGCGGGCTGTGCCCGGGAGGTTTGCACGCCGTGGAAAGCAAGGAAGAGGGGGGTCAGGACTAAGAGAAGGCTTCCAGGAACAAAGTGCAGGTTTGGCTTTGTGTGTAGCGTTTGTGATGGTTGGAGGTTTTTTTGCCATCTCTCTCTGGAGACTTCCACAGATGCAGTTCTGCCAAGTGACTGATTAGCATGTCGGTGACTTACCTGAAAGGTAGCTGGCAGGTTGGCACTTTCCTAAGTGTGGCACTGCAGTGTGAAAGTGGGATATGGCTCTTCCTGCGCTCCCACTGTCAAATTGTTGGTTAGTAGGAAATTCTGTACTCTGTCCTTCAGTATCCTTGCCATGGTTTACCAGGAAACTTTTTGTCATGCCCTGGAGTTAACGCTTCTTGCCACTTGTAATCTGGAGCTACTCAGAAACAGTTGTCAAAAGATGCCTTAAATGTGAATAATGCACTTTGTAGGAGTGAACAAGTTAAAAAGTTATTTTTATTGTCTTCTCCACTGTTTACAGATTGCATTTGCCACTCTAAAGGTGTTTTGGAGAGCATTCTTCAATCAAAGTTTCTGTTTTGTCAGCTAATTTATTTAACACTTAAGTGAAGGTTGGTAAATATTATATTGCAAGCTTGTGCAGCGAAGAAGAGTATTGAATGTCCAGAACGCCAACATGATAAGATGTTGAACTGTCCAATAAAATTTGGCATGTTGCTTCTGTATACAAGGAGTCCTCTAGCAATTTAATTTGCTTCATTCCTTGAGTGATAAATACAATCTGTAGTTGTTCTGTAAGGCAAATATTTTTTTATACACCAAACCTATGTAAACAAAATAATTTATTTTTCTTTTCAGATCTTCCTGGACTGCAGTGTACACAGTATATTGAAGGACTACAGAGGGAAGCACAACAAGCCCTAAATGAACATGTCAGACTCATTCACAGGGGTGATACTGCCAGATTTGCCAAGCTGAATGTTGTTCTATCTTTGTTAAGATCTATTAATGCTAATGTGATTGCTGAATTGTTCTTTAGGCCCATCATTGGAGCCGTGAACATGGATGACATGCTTTTGGAAATGCTTTGTGCAAAATTATAAAGGCATGCAAGATAATGAAAATTAGCCCAATGCAAAGGAAGCCCTAGGGCAAAATAGTGTAAAGTACTGTAAATTAACTTATTGTTTTTACATAGATAGTATTTTTGTATTCCATAATAAAATATTCTTCAAGTTCTGAAATTAATTTTTATTAAACACAGTGTTTTTGGAATAAGATTACAGTCATAAAAACAGCTTTAAGGTTGTGGAGAATGTTCATGATCCGTCATATCATGTCAACTGGCTATTCTTTTACCATGCCTTTGAATACAGATCACACTGACTATACTGTACTTTCAAGGTGAGTAATCCCCACTTTTTCAAGGTGAGCGGCAGTCTAGGTTTACATTTTAAACATAACTGGCATACAAAAAGGCGAAATGAACAAGCTGTTTACTTTGCTTGTTTCAGTAATATTAGAATAGGGTACTGTAGCCACAATTCTGGTCGTAGTTCAAATACTGGCTCTATCAAAGGCTCACTGCAGTCAGTGAACTAATTCTATTGGCTTTAGCAGAGTTGAAGTTTATAAAGAGTATTAATACTTAACTAAGGTTTTCTTCCACATGGGGAGGATGTGTTGGGAATATTTTGAAGCTTAATGAACCTTAAAGTAGCTTGGTCAGCTCTTGGGGTAAAGCACTCTATTCAACACATGTTGGTCTCCAGGAGAATAAAATAATTATATTCCCCAAAACAACAAGTAAACAAAAGCACCTATAAAAATATCCAAACAGCAGATGCTGAATAGGGACAGGAGAACTACTGGTATGTACTCCACACTTTTCTTTATTTTTCATCTAGGTGTTTGCTAGCTGGGATTTCCATTGACAGATTTTTCAGACTGTGTATTTGTACAGAAATACAAAATTATTATGCTGAAACATGGTGTACCACTGGTATATCCATCAGAATTTGTCAGCTAGCATGAAGATGTCTTAGTTAAGCATTGAGCTTACACTTTTTTTTTTGTCTTGGTCTTAATCCTTTTTCCCAGAACAGTTGTGTTTTTATTGAAAAAAATAATTCCTCTTTTAAAAATAAAATCAGAAAGGGAAAATCAATGACTTAAGGGGATTTCATGGTGTTTCTTTCTCTGCATGCAATTTTCTAGCCTTTCCTGGGGAATATTGGTTAAAAATGGTGAGAGAAATGTGACAGCGTTCCCAAAGTAAAAGATACCAACAATTTTATGTATAATCAATAAGAGGTTGTTTTTTAAAACAAAATAAAGTTGAAGCAGTTACTCTCCTTAATAGGAGATGTGCAGGGGAGAGAGGAATGAGTTTGAAGAGCTTTCTTTTGCTGCCACCTTGCGCAAAGGATAATGACAGCTCCTACGCTCAGGTAAGGAGCACAGGGACTCCTGTTGTCTTGTACCTACCCAGATAAAGCTGAAGTGGTTGGAGAGGTAGGACAAGTTCATCCATACCTGTTATCACTGAGATTTGTATTGCCATGGCAATAAAGGATCTCATCGTGGACTAGGATACTGTCACTGAGCGAACAAAACAAAGCAAGAAACACAGCCCCCATCCTGAAAAGCAATGATGTAGCCTAAATGCATACTCTTCTGGTGCTCACATAACTCTGAGCAGGGTTGTGTGCCCTGAGGAGCTCCCCAAAAATTTCAAAGAACAAAAAATACGTAAGTAGAGTGCTCTTCACTACCAGTCAAGACTTCAGACCATAATAGAGGAGGCTTAATCTTTATGTTAAGTTGATGCTTTTGTATCTACACACACATGCATGCACACACATATAAAAAATATAAACATATGGAGAATGTTTACTGTGTATGTATAAATGTTATGTGAGTACAATAGCTTCTGAGCTCATCTAACATCTCTGTAACATAAATACATGTATATGTTTCCCTCTTTCTCTGTAAACAGCATATGAGCTTACAATAGTTAGCTTTCCAGGATGCCTGACAAAGAAAGCTCTTTCCACAAAAGCACAAAGGATGATGATAAAACATTTAAATTGTGCTTAGTGGCAGACCATGAATCTTGGGTAAGGCCTGAAAAAAAGTCAACAGCCTCAGATTAAAACAACTTCATGGCCACTGAGAATTTGTTAGTACGCACACTAGTGTTCAGACTTTTCTGCTGAGTGGCAGAAGAGACTTGTTGGCAGTACTCCTAAGAACTGATTGTAATAGATGAACCTCAGTCATAGGCAAGGATTTTCAGCTGAACAGTCTCCTTGAGATAGTTTGGATCTATTGTGCCACTAAATACAGAAGTTGTCATGATTCAGGTGGACCTGCTTACCTCTCCAGGTTTGATATCTGAATAAATTCTGTATTCTGTTAAATTTTCTGAAGTTGTCATGATAAATATTGCTTCTGTGCACAAGAAATCCACCTTGAATTTGCTGTACTCTGTCATATTTCTCTTGAACCAGCAACACTGTTAGTGATTTAGCTGTTGTCTATTCAAATGGTAGCACCTAGGAACAGTAAGTGGGAAATCTGAATGGGAAAACCAATTTATCAAGACTTTCTGCAGAAAACTACCAAAAAAAAGTCTCTTTGTAGATCAGAGGAACAGGAATAACAAAGCAAGAAATTGAAAAAAGACTTACAGGAGGAACTAAGCTGAAGACCTGTAGAACCATGCAGGAATGGGAGAGAAGAAACTGGTGTGGTTCTGGAGGAGAGTGGGGAAGGGTCTGATTTTAGTGTGGTGACAATGTGCCAAGAGCTGACTGTAAGCAGGTGAAAAGAGATTGTAACTCACAAGACAAGCCAGAGCTTCAGCAAAACAGTGCCAGTGGGAGGACTCTCTGTCAAGTCCAGAAAATACTGCAGAGCAGGGAAGAACCAAGCCCAGAAGCTGGCACAGAGGAGGACACAAGCATCCTCACCAACCTGCTGAAACTGGGTGGCCTGTACTCTCCTCCGCTGGTGTCGCTGCTGAGGAAGGGGCCATAGTGGCAGCTATGCAGGCACTAAGAGCAAGCTGCTCCGTCTTCATCTGTGAGCACGTGGTGCTCGCAGAAGTAAGCAAAAGTACTCTGTTGCCCCAGACCTTTGACCCTGGGTGCTCTACAGCTGTTTCCTACCGGGTAGGAGAAGTGCTGGGCTAGATCCTTTTCTGCACCAACTCTGTCCTGTGCAGGGTGGCTGAACTCTGAATTGGATAGCTGACATGGCCGTGGCCACTGCTGTGACACAAGAGGTCATCTCTCTGGACATCTCTGGCAGGAGGGGTAGGACAACCTGCAGGAGGCCTCAGGCAGGCAGGGGAGAAGAGAAGGCTGGGCATAGGAGAAGGATGCTTCCATGGTAGTGCAGCCTTTATCAGCAGTAGCTGGAGTCAAGGACCTCCCACAGCTTCAGGGCCCCGAAAGGGGTAGTGGATGAGACCTCTGTCAGCTATGTAGGATGCCTGCAGAGGAAAAAGCGTGCCGCCTGCCCCATCCTCTGCTGGGCAGTGCTGCGCTGTGCTGGGAGCTCTGTGCTGTTAGCTGCAGCATAGCACTTCTCACTTTCTTAAATGTACCAGTAAAGACTGCTTTCCAGTTCAGATATTAACATGACTTCTGAGGTTTTTTAAGCATTTTCTCTGCTCTCTATCCCTGGCATTCTGGGCATTAATGTTTTCATGAGCACTTTTTTTTTTTTTTCAGCCCTCCAGGATGTTAGAGGCATTTTTAATAAGAGCAGCCTCCCAGGCAATTTAATCCTGCAATCCCCACAGTGACTGTCTCAGCCAGACAGAAGCGGTGCTGTATGAAAAGCCATTCCCACCCACCTCAGCTTAGAAGCCCAATGCTTGTGGTTAGGACTGCGACACCAGCAGTCCAGACACTGGCTTCTCATCACAAAACACCATTCGGCAGAGGTTACTGCTGCGCAATATCCTTTTCCCTGAAGAGATCTGACAAAGGATAATTTAGAAACCAACTTGCATTTTTAGTTAATATTGTTATGAGTGTTTCTCTTAGATAAGAAAAAGCATGAAATGCATTTATAATCTTACTTTTCCAATTTTAATATATAACCTTTTTTTTTGGGTAGTCTTTCTAATAGTTTATTTTAAACTTTGCAGCAGTTTGTTGTTGTGGATAGACTATGAATGCCTAATAAGCAGTAAGTTGGCTCCAAAAGTTGTGGTTCTACAACTTAAATTTTCTTGTTTTGAAGTGGCCTCATATACTGGCTTGAATTTATTACACTGTCAACCATTTTAATTTCTCTTCAAAGACAGACCTTATTCCTCTAGTGAACCTTGTGGGCATTGCAATATATGGTGAAAATTAAAGTAAAAGAAATTAAAATTAAATATCAGAAGGCCAGCTGGTGATCTGTTTTTCTTTCATTGAAAAAAAGTCCCAAACAGTATAAGCAAAAATTTTATCAAGACATAAGGAAATTTTGAGATGCAGCTTGAGATCTGCGTGCATATATTGCCACAGCACACTTAATGTTTATTTTAAATTATGGAAGTCTAATATTTTAAATCTGAAATGTACCCAAGTGAGAGTCAAAAGCCAGAACCCCTGGAGACTGGCAGAGGAACTTTGATGAAAATGTCCTTAAATCAACAAGCACTGTGAGGACACAGGACTATAACTTATTAGGTGGCACTGTGTGCAAATCCACAAATTGTTCATGCTGTTGATATATGTCAGCAATCAAATTGGCCCAGCTTCTTTTAGGTATTTACTCCATGTCTAGGTGTAGGTAAATAACCACACAAATATTTATAGAAGCATATATGATATACAGACACCTTTTCTTCTGTGTATACTTATTTACTTACTTATTTACTTATTTTATATTAGGAAAATTACACTAGTTTCAGGTTCAGAAAAAAGAGCTTGCTCTTTCATTTTATATTACCACTTACTATTTTTACACATAGGATGAATTTCATCTTGCTTAAACTGAGCTGTCTGAAGGTTTGACATCCAGTCTAGTTGGGATATCTAGACTCCGTCAGGAGTGAATGGAGAAGCACAGACCTCCAGACGACGTTTGATCCCAGCATACCTATTTTGGGGTGGAGTTGTTGGTTCATACTTGGCAGAGGATGGCTAGATCCAGGTTATACGCCAAACTGTCAGTCACTGTGGTTTAGCAAAGTGAGATGTGGAGCCTTTGCAGTCACCCTCACTTCTGGAAAAGCATTAGCTGTCTTCTTTCAGCTGAGACCATAGTCCAGCTTCTCATATGTGTTCATACACACAGACACATACATAGCAAAAAATAGCAGGACAATTCATATCTTATTTTTCTAGTGGGGCTTGGATAAGAGAAATAACAAAAAAGTCAATAAAGCCTGCAAGAGTAGAAGAGAGAGGTATTTAGAAAGGAAACTTTCGTGCATGTAACAAGGAGCTAGCAACCCTACTGTTCCAGGTTTTAAGTAGACAACTGATAACTGCCAACTTTAAATAAGAATTAGGTAAAGAAAATTAATCCATTTCTCAAAGAAAAAGATAATCCAGTTTGTTTTGTCTCAGTTGACAGATCTTTTTCTTATTTTTGAAACTGAAATTAGCAGTAAGGACGGAGGGACCAAATGGCCAAAATGATCAGTACTGGAGTAAGAATGCTTTTTTTCCTTTTTTTTTTTTTTTCCCCCCATCTTATCTTTACTAGGTCAGGAAGCCATAGGAACAGATATGATTCTGTGTTCAAAAGGCTAAAATTTAGCAGGCAGCAGTCATCCAGTGTGCTACTTCTTTGTCAAAGACACTGGTGTCCTGATGAACCAGAGATAGAGGTGATCTTTAGGGAGGACTTCTGGGAAGCTGAGGAGCAGTGTTGCCTTTCTAATGTCTGGAACAATTAGGTAGAAACCCTCTATCAGTTGACTCTTAAGACCAAAATCCTGTTGCAGGTGGAATCTGAGCTGGTCTGAGTTGGGAACACCAGCTGTTCCCAAACAAGGTGAAATGAGTGAGGGAGCATTTATGACCTGTACTGTATAAGTTATTTCTATCTAATTTCCAGACAAGGGAGACTGCACGGAGATTGAGAAATGTAAGAATGATGGCTGGGTGGGCTCTAACAAAGAAGTCGTAAAGCTCAAGAAGTTGCCAGTTTTAAGGTGATTTACAGCAGCTTCTTTCTACCACTTCTGTGATATCTGAGCTGTGAATAGAAAACTTTCACTGGCATTTACTATGGACAAATTATCACAGCCCAGTTAACGTACAGTAACTCTTTAAATTAAGTAAGTGGCTCATACAGGTGAACCTTAAGATGCTTAGTGGGGGTCAGTTGGAACTAGTTGTTATATCTAGAAATTCTGCTCATGAACAGCTCAGACATTAAGACTCCAGCTCAGTCAGGAGAGTTGGGAATGTTTCTGGGCTCCTGTGCCCGGGTGCACACCCTGACTACAGCCCAGCTCTGCTCTGAGGTGAAACCACAGTGTGTGTGCCAGCAGTTTCCACTCTCAGTTCTCTCCGTCTTCCTTCCTACCTAACAGTGCTTTTGTTTTTGTAGAAAGGACATCAGATGTGTGGGCTGAAAGTAAGGTGTGACTCCTTCCAGTTAGGTTGTTGAGCTGGACAACCAGGAAACAAGACCCTTGGAACACGTGGCAGCCTGCACTGCTTACTCAAGATGCATTGTGGAAGGGGCAGATGACTGCTCTTTTCATTATTGATCAATACATGATTCTGTTATCTGTATCTTTCCCTTTTTGTAACTTCCTCACATGTTGGGACAACCATTTGAAAGTATTTGCTACCTTATTTACATGTCTGACCTGGATCCTTTGTAAGTGTAAAGCAGTTATAGATAGCATGAAGTAGGCACTTAAAGTTTTGCGTGGCTCCCAAAATATTCAGTATGCTTGCACTCACTATGCTCTCAATTTTTCCCTTAATATAAACCCTAGAAGGGTAATTCAACAAAGAAACCCTTTTTCTATCAGTTATTTTAATACACTAAAGGTGACAAGAAAAAAAAATGAAGAGAAGCAGTAAAGCTGAAACAGGTTATAAATTATAGTGGGTATATATTCTGTTCTTCTAAATAGTCATATGGCTGGGAGGGATTTCAGGTGATCTTCTTATCCATCCTCCTGTCCTGACAGATGAATTATATACCATGTCATACCTGACAAGAGCTTGTCTAACCTGTCTTTAAAAGTTTCAGTGATGGGGTCTCTAAAACACCCCCATTCAGTCTATTTCTGTGTCACTACCCTTAAAACTCAAAAGTTGTCCAGGCATGTAAACTGATCTTTCTTTATTGTGACAAAATCCTCTGTTTTCTTAACTTATTCACCAACCACACAGATAAAATTTAGGGCAGAAGGTCTTTGCATATTTGAAGGCTATTAATCTTAAACATAAGTTTGTGGAAAGCTGCTTGCCTGTATTCTTTCAACCACACATGTTTCCAAGACATCTCACCTCTTCTGGACACCCATTTGGCCAACATCATTCCTGAACTACAACTTCTAGATTTTCTGTTGGAATGGAAAAAAAATACCTATGGATTATATTCCTCTACAACTAATTTACACTATTTTGTCACAATTTTTTAAACAGCACAGGGAATGTTTTGCAGATAATACTTTATACTAATTTCTTTTCTGTCAGTTTAGCACTTTCTGATAGTCAATAGCCAGGGTTAAAACATAATTTCCAACTGCCGTTCTAAACATTCAACATACATATACATTGCATTTTGCTAAATCAGAATATTTTTCTAACCTCATGGCCATAGTGTTTGATGTTAAAGGAAGGAATATTTTAAATATCTCTTGGATTTTCTCTTTTCAAAGTGGTGTTCTCACTTGTGGAATTTAAAAACTAGACTGGTCAAAACACTAAGAAATACCCTAGAGGGACTGTTCTTAAACTGTCAGTGTGGGTGGGTAAACTCTGTGGGTGGGTAATTTTCAGTGTCTAATTGCCTTGAGTCTATGAAATGCAGTGCATGACATCAGTTCATTACAGCATCAGCATGTGCTGTTGTCTCAATGACCATTATTATGTTTTCCTGAGAGAAACAGGTTCCACTTAACAGTGGATTTTCATTTACTTCCTTAAACTGTCTTAAACAATAGAATGGAAAGAAAAAGGAGAAAAGGAACCAAGTGCTTGTGTAACGTAGCGGTTCTGCTGGAATTAGTATGCAGAGAATATGAAAGGAAAACAGCTAATAGCATTTGCAACGTGCCCAGAGAAGAATGCTTTACATCAAAAGTTAAACACTATCATTACTGCAGACCTTTTACTTCACAAATAACACAGGCTTTTATGCATCAGAAATTTTGCTAGAGAAGAGGAAAAATAAAATGAAATGAAATAAAAGGAAAGCAGAAAGATTAAAGGAGCATATGATGGCTGCTATAGAGCCTGGCAAAATCTGCAACACAGCATTCTCCCAGTGTCTGCTATGCCATACTCTGTCAAAAGCAGCTCCCAAATGTGGGGAAGGAAATGTTAACATTTCTAATCTTGGAAACATTCAGTGGTGCCATCTCAGTTTCATCAAAAGCCTGTAATAAAAAGCATCCAGAACTCTTTCTCTCGTGAGAGCTCAGTGAAACACAGATGTTGCTGCTCCATATTTTCCTGAAGACTGGGCTTCCCATAAGCCCATCACTGCCTCTAACAGCAGCCTGCCATTTCCATCAACATTTTACTCAGCAGAATTGCTGACATCATGCAATACCATGCTTTTATGCACATTAAACTGGTTAAAACTGAGGCAGTAGTAACGTTGCTATTGCTGGGGAAGAAAGCAGATACTGTTCGTATACATCCTAAGAAATGAGGAAAAAAATAAGCAAACAACCGAAGCCTGTTTCAGAACTTTGTTACAGTAATGTAAAAAAGGACAGCCCAACAGGCAAGGAAATTACACTAATCAATATTCACCTTATGCCTGTGAAAGAGTGATTGGGATCCATGCTGACATTATCAAAAGCTTTCTTTCTTGCTCATGTACTTTTCAATAGCAGGCTTATTTTCCTTCTCTCTTGAGGCTGGAATAACCAGTTAAGCTTTTTAAACATCTATGGATTTTTCCAGTAATCTGCACAGTGAATATTAATCATCCATATCTTACAGTGCTGCTTCCTGAAAGTCAGCATTTTTAGCTATTATGTTCTGTAACATCCTTCAGTTCTCCTTGAAATCTGATTTTTTAAAAATTTCTATGGAAGTATTATTTTTTCTTAGTTTAAATAGTTTTCTCCCTCAAAATATTTTGCATATGAATATTGATATAACACAATGATTCCTGTTGAACAACAGTTTCCAATACTATCATATGCAGATGCAATCATACAAATTTTGTGTATCTAAGCAAGTCCTCGTTAATGAGCCTAGTTATTCATTTAGAAGAGCAATTACTGCTTACACACGGAGTTTTGAAAGGTAGACATACAAGGCAGTCTTTGTACCTTGAAGAAACTTCTTCCGTTTGTAACTGAGTTCTGTATGACCTTTTGTAATCTAACACTTAAATGGCAGGATGTATTCAGATGTATTGTTGCATTTGAGTAGTTTTAATGGGGAATTTAAAATCTACACGTTACGGTTGCCAGCACTGATGGAGTATCTTGTGGCTACTGTGGTGACGGGCAGACAGACATTACTTCCGACAAGTGAAATAAATCTGTCCTGTCAAAGGAAAGGACTGCATTCAGGAAGCTAAGCAGCAGACCTGCTCACACTTGTTAAAAGCCAGTGTTCGTTCTGTTAGAGGAATTTGAAATTGGAAATGCCAAATATATCATGATAAAGTATATCATGCCAGAACTGACAGCTTGAAGGAGGCAAGGCTGCTGCTACTCTGTGTCCCCAGGTCCAACTTGTTGTGAAGGTGAAAATGTATCCCATCAGGCACCCTCACACAGGGCACAGGCGAGCACCACACATCTACATGTACAGACAGGCGGCTGGCTGTGCGGGTCACAGACGGGTACTCACAAAACAGGGCATCCACAAAACACAGGCAGCATCAACAGCCTTGTCCTGTTCCCCTCTCTGGCTGAGCAGGAGGGAGGACCATTAGTGAGAGTACATAGTCTCACACGCAGATGTGGATCCATCCCACAGCTGGGCTTACTCAGTCTCCAGCTGATGGCACCTGGACATATGAGCTCCCAAAGTTGCAATAACACAGATCCCCTTACAGAAAGACAGACAGACGCACACATGCACATAGGGTAAAGAGCCTCTTACTGGAAAGCAGACAGGCAGGCTGTGATGATCAAATGCAGGGTAGGGCCAGACACCCCATTGACCAGCACATGCTTACATGCAAATGGAGCCTTTTACTCCCTTATCCCTCCATTTGTTCCTCCCCAAGTTGCCTAAATCCCTTCCTTTTTCTCGTTGTTGATTCCTCCCTTAAACATCCCATAGTAAATCCTGCACAATTCTAAAATGGTCTTCCCCTGCATCCCATAATGTGCCTCACCCCTAGGCAGCAGTCCCTCTTGGTTCAAAAGGTGATCCAGATTGCTGCTGCTCCGGGTGACTCACGGTGACAGTTTTCACACCTGGACACCAGGGCTGGGGCTCTGCTGGGGCAGCCCTGGGAGGGGTGCGGGCAGGTGGTGGTTCCTCAGGAGTCCTCGATTTAGGTTCGCCCCTACCTGCCACTGTGCCCCTGTGTTCCTCTGGACTTGTGCAGATGGACCTTAGATGGGCTGATGGCTCCTGAGAGTACCTGGGCAGGGTATTATTTGGGCTCCTCCTTTCCACTGCCTCTCTGAGATCCTTTGTGGGTGTGCAGACAAGCTTTTATCAGATAAACTAAACCATTCAGTTTGTCTTGAAATTACAGTGACTAAAAATTCAGTAAAACTAAAAAATAGCTCAGCTCCAAGAGAATAAAAGAGATAGCCCATCCTAAACACCTGCCTTCTGAGACAAATTTGATCTCCTGTGTGCTTTTGTTTTAGTGATGTACGATAGCTATGGTCATTCTATTACAGATATAATTTGCATGTTAGAATGCTTTTTCTCCTGTCTTTCGAAATATACTCCCATAACTACAGAAAATGTTTTTTTTCTGTTTTCTTTGAAAGACTGCAGGATGACAACATCTCTTGAATAAATTTTGGTAGATCGTAGATAAATTAATCACCAAAATTACATCAGTTATCATCCTGTCTACATTTGTTAGTTTTGGGGGCGAGTTACTGAGTAGATGTGATGATGGTGTGTCAGTTCTTGCAAAGGCAGCTTTTGATTCCTAAGTACTTCATAAAAGTAATGTTCCTCCATGTAATTTCACAGTTCTGCTTTTACCTCCTCCATTGTACTTTGTCCAACTCATTTTACCTGCAAAAAATGTGAAGCAGAAAAAATGCAATGATGTAATTTCAAAGCAACGTCAGTAGGTTAGTAAATTCAGGCTAAGACAAGACCCTTAATTAATGTATGTTCATGCAACTGCAGTGATTTTTCTACAGGCAGGAGAAGTAATTTGAGCAAAACTTGGCCCATGGCATGACCAAAATTTCACACAAAAGTGCCATATTGCCCACCCCCCATTCCCAGTGGTAATTCAGCATAACTTCTGAACCTCAAGCACACTTTCCAGCTCCATGCAGAGTTGTGGTGTGAGAGAACCCAGTAAAAATCTCCTTTGAAGAGCTTAACAGAGTTTCCTAAGCAGCAAATGTGTTAGAAGTGGATCTGAGAGATGCCTATCTTGGATTGCAAAGTAGTGTTAAAACCAATGGGTAAGACATGCTGTCAAGCATCTGAGAAATGGGGTTTTCTACTCTGCCCCAGAGCAGTCCATATTAGTTCTTGTTCAATGCTGTGTGTAGTGGGTGTGCAAATACTTCATAAAATAGTAAGCTGTAACACGTTCTATTTACCTACATAACATGCTGAAAGTATTCCCAGATGCAGTGCAGCTTGAACTTGTAATTGGGGTCCTCTAGCACAACTGAAGTCATAGTCTAAGAAATAAAGCTTTACTGAACTGCAAGACTCAGGATAATTTGAAGACATGATATAGATTATGCTAACAAAGTAACAGTCCTAAAGTTAAGAGTTTCTTGACAGGTGTGTATAAAAGAGAGCTTTTGCAATTGGTCATGACTAGTACCCAGAACAAACCCCCTTTCTTCTAACACAGCTTGATCTTATCTCTTGTCTTCAAAGGAAATACCTCTAGCAAGCCAGCGTTTGCTGCCATGGTGAAAGGCACGGATGTAAGGAGCAGACCTGAGGGAAGCATACTGCCTAGTGAGTTACCAACACCTACGCATTGCGGCATTTCAATTTTTTTGGAAGCTTCTCACTCAGATACTATCCATCCCCATCTGTGCTCAGCTTGAGAGCTCTGCTGTAGCCAGAGCTCCAAGCTGCAGACCAAGTTGGAGATGCATGAACTGATCAAAATTTCCTCTAATCCTACCTCAAGAATAAGTGACTGGCTTATTGCCATAATGGTTTCAGGAATGTACTGCACTATGCATGAGTTCTTCACAGTAGTGCATTACAATCAAAATTCCTACACATCTACACCTGCTATCATTTAAATAGCTCACTGAAACTCCATTGAACATGGCACTTTATTACAATGGATGCTTAGCAAGAAATCAAATAGGAGAAGGCAAAGGGATAAAACTGCAAGAAAATGAGAGCACATAATAAAAAAAACCCAACACTTTGGGATCTCCACTTTTATTCTTACAATATTAAATCATTCTCTTAAATCTTCTAGTCAGTAGGGGAGAATCTGAATGACGAAGAAAGCTAAATGCAAGTTTGCAATGCTGAAATAGATACTAACGGATGAAAGAAATTGTGACTACTTAAAAATCATGATCGAGCCTCCCAGCAAATTCAGCATATCTAGGTTTTCATCCCAAGTGTCTAAAAGTGTCCAAAAAGAATTCCAAATAGGTTTAATACATCTTCCTACTCATAACTTGAGTACTGTGTAAATCATATAATGCTTCTAAAGTGGAAGAAATGATTCAAAAATGTGATGTGTATCACTGTATTTTTCAGGACTACACAGAGTAAAATGTCTCTAGGGGGGGTCCATTCAGCAATCCAGTTGCATGAAGTCTTCTGCATCTATAGACAGCACAGGCCTGTGACTCAAATTATACTTGTTTTTGCTTTTGTTTTGATTTGTTTTGTTTTGTTTTTTCCTCGAATATGGGCTGTAGTGGCTACCTTTCTCAAGATGGAGCTTCTCAGTCAGAAGAGTTAAATCCTCTGAGAATGTGCAGTTCTATCACTATTAAAGTTTCAAGAACTGTGTGCATTTGACAATAATTTTATTTGAAAAGAAATCCTTTTTTTTGATAGTCAAATATCCTTCTCAATGCCACTGAAACAAGAGATCCATTTTTGTTTTCAAATTGCTTGTCTAGTTTTTATCAGTTTTATTTTAACTTTGATGAGCACCAATCTGAAGTAGCAAGAAGGAAGTTTGATTGACAAGCAGCATTCTTCCCCTCCCCCCTCACTGAACTCTTTTGCAGATTGTATAAAAAATGCTGTTTCATTCCAATTCAAAACAGACATTTTTGAAATTCCGTGTGAAACAGAATTTCCTCATTTAGTACAGTTTTATCATTAGACTTCTCTTTCACTAATGGCAGGTGAAATATTTGAACACATTTGGAAACTATTTCCTGATGGATATTTTTTCCTGGCTAATGATTCTCCAATATAGTCAATATATTACCTTACCTTGGCCTCTCTTGGGCATTCTGATCTTGGAAAAGACTCCTCAAAGTCCCAGTGCAAGAGAAACTATTTTTTTTAAAACCTGTGATAAGATTTCCAATGGCACATTAATACATAAATAATAACAACCATCTTTATATTGTCTCTTCATAGTCCATCTGGCTGTGCTATTTTCTATTTAATTACCTGGTTGATTTATTAAAAAAATAAAATTAATGAAATCTAAATTCTCTAACTATCTAATTGCAGATTAGATAGATTAGCAGAGAACTGCATGACTGTGTAATAACCTGCTGTATGCTTCTTCCTTTGCTACATTCGTCCCCCTCTTTTAGGAATCCATCCACATTCTCACAGATACGATAGGAACATATACATTTTTTTATATCTTTGTCACTATTACATTTCCATGCAATTTTTATTGCTAGCTGTTCTCGAAGACTGACGGGCCAGAATCACTTTATGCCTGTATTATAATTCTTAGGCTGAAAGGACTAAAGCTCAGGATTTTGTTTCTATCTGGATATTAAATGCAAACAGCAGAATATGTCAGACTCTTTCTTGATTATAAAATATAAACTCTTTCTATATCATATACAAACTCAACCCTTTCCAACTCTTTCTCTGTAGGCAATCTGTATGGTATTGTTTTTCACAGCTTAAATTGCAGCCATTTATGTCTCAGTAACGTCCAAGTGATCAACTTGAAAACTGGAATACTTCTCAGTTTTAGTATAAGTCTGTTTCCAGGAGCTGAGGTTATGCCGAAGTTATATTGGAAAAAAAAATATGTGAAAAGTTGCTCTGTTGTCTTTGTATTCAGTAAAATCTTCATTATATTCATTTTCCCCCAGCCTTACCCCATGTTTGTAAAGCATTCGTAAAAATTGGCAGTTCAAGTATGTTCAATGTGAATTGTTTAAACTTTGCCATGAAAAAAGTGGTATTACTACTTGAACAAATATACTTCAGGACTTGGCAATAAAAAAGGGCTATAACTCAGATCCATGAATTGCTAAACATCATTTGAATTATGCATGCAAACTTTATGGAACAGCCTATCAACTGATCATCTCCTTTTTGTCATTTGATGCATGTTAATTTTATGCTCTACTGCTTCAGCTGATATTTCATTAGAATGTTTACTGCTGTTTAAGGTATATTGCTTCTCAACAGAAATAAAAGTTATTGTTACATGCACGTATTCTTTTCCCCTTCCACATTGTAACCTATGTAAAATTTATTCCCTTCAAAATTAAACACAAGAAGATAATGACTACGGTGTTGTAACTTTTGTGATTATGCAGGTATATTGTTTTCTTTTCTTCTAAGTTATTTTAAAATTAATTTAAAAATCAACGGGACCTCCTTCTTAGACTATGTTTTGAATATTTTTTTTTAAAGATAGGTGGTAATGGGGAAGTTGGGAACAAACAGAATTGACTTGAGCCAGGCAACACATAGACAAATTACATAAATATTTTACTCAGAGCTGCTGGATTTTTTTAGGCCTAAAGGAGAACTAAATTAGATATGTGGAATTCATATGTATATATAGACATACCCTATCCAAACAAAGTCTGCCGCCAATCCATCCTCAGACTAGTTTAAAATATCTGCAGTTCTCAAAATGATACTGCAAGAAACAAGTAATTTTGCTTTGCACCTAAAAATCTATTTCTCTCAATATGGTGCTGGATGCACAGTCCTATTTTCAAAAAAATATTTTATCTTAGTGTCCCTCTGCCTTCACACAGCATAAGAGTGGTCGTTAGTGCTATCATTTGGATTGGGAGTGTTCTTTTGAAGTGAATTTTCCAGTCACTCCCATTTACGATGCCTTGGCTCACACCATGGATAGGTCTTGAAGAGCAGGAGCTGGATTCCGTTCAGAGGAAACTAAGCTGGGAAGTGAGCTCTAGTTGCTTGCAGGCATCCAGTTCATGGGACTGGGCTAGAGTTAGTTAAAAATAAAATATCTTTGAGTATGAATAATAGGTCTTCAAGACAGTGTTTCACTCTCCATGTCATCCTGTGCTGCTCTACTTCTAGTATAGGCTTGGTCTTTGACCCTGCTCTGTCATAGCTTCTAACAGAAGCAGATTTTGCTGCAGTCCTGGAGCCTTCATTCTCTCCTGACACACTTTTGTCAGCCATCCCCAACCATAATCCTAGAGAGCTGGTGGAGAAAGCCAGACAAAACCAAACCTGGTGATAATTGGTTAGGTTAATGCTTTACAAAATCTGTTTTGGAAAGCCAATGTTCCATGTATTCATTGGTGGTAGAGATTATTTTCCTCTCTCAGCTCTGATTTTCATGCTATACCAAGGAAAAGGAGAATGAAAGATCCTTTGATCTTTGTTATGCTCATTTTGTGAGAAAGGGAAAACATTCTTTGCCCCTCTCTTTTCTTACTGCCTTCTCAGAGTGTGTGCACTGAACAGTCCATGTGGTTGATACCTTGAATAATCTTCATGACATTATGGTTCGTCTGGCTGTATAAACAGACTGGGTTAAAGCACTTGCAAATTTGCTCCTTTAGTGTAGGTATCATCTCCTCCATTTTGTTATTTCCTTAGCCTGGTGGATGGAAGCTGATGCTTCCAACTAACAAAACTACACGTCCACAAGGAAACGCAATTACAAAGTCTGCATAACAAGAACACATCTACATTTGCATGATTGCCCTAAGAAATTAAAAGAGAGAGCTTTCTGTAGCTATTGGCTACAGAAAATACATAAATAAGGTATGTAACCTGTAAAGCTGAGATGCCTTGGGGAAAGGAGGAAAGGGAACACAGCTTTTTGTAATTGAGCAACACCAGTGCTGGGGGTTACAGGGCAGGCACCCATGTGGACCAGGTCAGTGGTCACCTGCAGCTCACCCCATGTTGGCCAGAGTGGCTGGGTCACAGTGATTCCCTCCCTAGAAGGTCCACTGAAGGTCACACATGATCCCAGACCAATGGAAAGTCACTTTTGTATGGCACACTGAGGCTAAAGATCCTAGCAGAAGTTAAAAAAAAAAAATCCTTTTTGAAACTGTTTTGTTCTGATAGTTGTGCATAAAACCAACAGTTCCCTGTATTGCATGTACTTCTCTTAGAATATTAGGCATGTTCCTGTAAGTGAAAGAAGATATGCTGCTGACATCAAAAGATACAGAAGAAATGAGGAGCACCTTGTTAAACATATCCATTGCTCTCAGAGGAAATTTGTGGTATTTTGCTGTCAGGGTTCAAACCAATAAGAACATAGCTTCTCCTCAAGCAATGTAATTTGTCAGGAGGGAGTTTAACTTTTTATTTTGTTTTCTTATGCAGTATTTCATGACTGCTCTTTCCCTTACTGCAGTGGAACACTAAATTTCATGGAAGTGTGCCTTTTCCTTTCCAGTTGAAATATCAGGCAATATGCATCTCAGTCTGTTTCAGAAAAATAAAAAAACCCAAAGAGCTCATATTTTTTTTTTAATATACTGTCCATTTTTGAAATAAAACTTGTACTTTTTAATTTGTAAAGGAATAAACTGTCTGAACTTTCTGTTGTGAGAAAAAAATCTTCAAATGTTCCTTTTTATTTGAATAATGTTAATGCAAGTGGCAACCACACAAGGCATGAAAGACATAGTGAATCAAACTGCATAGCTAAATTACGAATACTTCAGTTTTATTTCTGTATGCTATTGTAAATTGCCCAAATGATCAAACTCGACATGAAATAGTTCTGTCATGGCTACTTCTAATATATGGAAATACCTCAAATACAGTTCATTAGGTGAGTATTTTTTTTTAAAGTATACAGAAAACATAGCTCTGAAATTTCAATCAGTTATTTCAAGATGAGAATTTGTATTTGTATACTTACATTTACTTTTTATAAATACAAATATGTAATGCATTTATGTAAATATAGATGTATTAAAATAAATTTATATAGCTGTGTGTTTGCATATATTTACATTTATATTGTACTCTTGCAGTTACTTTTTATTCTGGACTCGATTTGGACTCTAAGACTGTATAAATAGTAACTGGCATGAATAGTAAAATACCTGAGCCTCTTGTTATGGCCTTTGCAGCCCTGACCACATGCTGCTGCACTGTGATGAGAAGGTCTGGCCCCTCACAGGAGTATAGCTGCAGTACAACCCATGAGCCTCATTTAATTGCTAAGGATATGCCAGGTCCTGTCCATTCACTCTCTTTTAGGTCTGAGACCTCTGTTTTAGCTACAGGGTAAATGTGGCTTTGTTTTCTTACTGAATCATCACATACATTTTATCTCTGTGAAACAGCGATGCAGGATAATGTCACTGAACACTCTGCAAATAAAACTAGAACAAAACTTACCTCCTGCTTTGGGAAACCAAAGCCACACATTTTGTACACCCACATCTGAAATTTTGACTCATGTCTTGCTCTGAATAAAGAGGCAGCCTTGCACAGCCAGATGGGTCCCACAAAAATGTAGAAATGAGCTGACTGTATACAGGTGTTTGCTCTCTTAAGTTTACCTGGAGGGAAGAATAACACAGCTTTACAACATAGTTTTACTACCTAGTTCCAGTAAGGATCTGTCAAATGGCAGCTCCCTGCAGGCAAGCTGCTGAGGAGCAGGGTACTTTAGTGTGCGTGCATGGGAAGGGGTTAGAGGAGGTGGTTGAAAGATGCTTTTGAAATCTATGTCTAAATTGTCTGAGGACTCATTCTTGTTCGGCATCCATTTGTTATCATTATCAAAGCCTCCCTGCTTATGAGACACTGTGCTCTCAAGTCCCAGATCTAAATTCTATTGTCTTGCCCTATTGCCAGATTTCAGACACTAATATACCACTAAGCCACTTTTAAGAAGCTAATTTTCTTGTAAGCTATCTGTAGCCTACTGAGAAAGTACAATGATCTTTGCTGCACTTGTAGTAAAGAAAATGAAAATGCACTGAGAAGGTGGCAGGAGAGGGAACAGATCACTGCTTTTGGGAAGCACAATTAAACTGATTTTCTTCTCTTCTGCTTCAGAGTGGCAGATGTGAAATGTGAAATGGGTAAAAAGCAGACTTTGTACCTTCGGCAGTGTTTTGAAATCCAAACAAGAGAAAGAGTCAATGGGATAACTCTAAAACACTGGGATGTGGGGCAAGAAGTAGGAGGATGTGCATATAAACTAACTTTTCACTGTACCTGAAGGCCCTATAATTTTGAGATAAACAAACAAACAAATATATCCTGAAACATTAAGTTTACTGACAAGAAATGCTCATTAGCATATGGAAATTAGAATTTTGCAAACACACGGGAACAACAGTGTTGGTAAATGGTATTATTTAAATGAATTGTTTATCTGTCACTTCATCTCTTGTTCACCTTCCTCAATGTTTTAGATGGCTTACTATAGCAGTAAATAAGAGTTCTGTATACTCAGAAGGACACAAAACATCTTCTTGACTTCAAAATCTTAACACTCAAGGTTGTTATTTAGTATATGCAATAGTATTCAGGTGCTATTATTTGTCAAACATCAGTAAAATATTTGACTCCTCACAGGTAACTCTCCATAAATTATGCTCGTTACTTACTTTAATCTACTTTATAGGGTAGGCAGGACAACTTTTTCTTTGTATTAGCTCATTAAACTCTCCGTGGTTTTTTCCTATTTTATTAATTATTCTCATAATTTTTTACAGATTTTCTAAGGAACAGTTATTGCAAACTATTACATGTTATTTTCTTGTTTTCCTTATCATTTTGTTAGGGTAGCTGAATACTTTTATTACTTTCCCTAAAAGCCATCCTGTTTATACTAGTATTCTCTCCTTCACCTGATATAATATTGTTTCCTTATCTGCTTTCTAAGTCTGTAATTTTTATTTTGTAAAAAAAACCAGAATTTGCACATATCAGGGACATTTTCAGAGCACAATAATCAAGTGCTTTGGAGCAGTGAAGTCAAATGTCAAACTGTAACAGAAACTTAAAAAAAGCTTACCATTTAGAAGGAAAGGGAAGCAACCCAACCTACAGCAACCACACAGGGCATCACCTTGCTAGATTTAAAAGACACCAATAAGAAAACATGCTGGGAAAATCCCTGCCAGAATACAAAGCCATACTGGAACATTCAGTGATATCTGTAGCGAAAACTAATAAAAGAGATGTTGCTGGGGCAGAGACAATCTAAGTTTGACAAACTGAAAAATTTGAGATCATTATGTCACTTTTCTTCTAGGTGCTATTATGATTGTGTGGTAACAAAATCCAGATTATTTTAAACAACTTTTTTGTACTTAAAATTTAGCAGCATAGTAAGTCTCTTGCTTCAGTATATGAAACTTTAATTCAAATACAGAACATATCAAAGTCCTTACCTATTTCACAGTATGATATAGCATTAAAATACCTACTTAAATACTGTATCTACTCAAATACATCATAAAATTGGACTTTTTTCTTGTATCTGCAAGAATCTTAAAAGACTATTTAAAAGACTTATCAAAATAATTTACTCCTTTCTAATTAACTGAAATTCTATAGTTAAAACAATAATATCTTTATATATAATTTACTGTAATTACATAACTTTAAAACCTGATTTAATCAGCTGTAGTCATTATCCTGCATAGATGAGTCTAAAAATTTGGTAGCATATTTGAAGAAATATTATGGTAAACCAGGGAGCTAAATAAAACTGAATCTTGTCATAGCAAGCTTATTTTTTTTCCCCAGTAAGAACAGAATTGTAAAGAAAATTTACATTTCTTCTGTCATCTGAACTTTGAACTTTTATTCCTGACTATTTCATTATTGGTTAATTATGACTGTATTACTTTTATAGACTGTACTGCACATAAGTTTTTCATTACTTATTACTCCATATATTTAATGAATTTCCATCTTTTGGTAACTGTAGAACTTCTAGTTTTTCAGTTTTATAGGTGGAAAAAAAGGGAAAGGTATCGGCAAGGTAAATTTATTGCAGATTGAAAAAGATAAATTATAGCCTACTAAGCTATCTAGAAAGATTGCTGTGTAGGAATATGTAATTTAACAATAAAGATATGTACCTTTTTAATTTCATCTTCGGTCGATTCCTTAGCACCTCTTCTTAGTGTGTTCTAAGCTTCTTCATGGCTGGCAAGGGTTCATGCTGCCTTCTGATTTGGGGTGATCCAGCTTCTAGCCTATAAACCACAATCAGCTTATGAAACTGCCCCCTTTAGTCCCTATGTAGTGTCAACTTTCAAAGGATGTATGGACACATGCCAGGAACAAATTATCCATTGCTCAGGTGGCACCTAAAAATGAGTTTTTGAACAGCCTGCTTTCATAATCTCTATCAGTACAGGATTGGGTTAAATGAGGCACCACCGCATCCATATGAGAAGAACGGATGGTCAGTGTGCGATCCTGGATGCATTCCTAAAAATGTTTGCACTAGTTGTAGTTCCTAGTAGTTCATACTAGGTGCAGTTCCTAAAAATGGCACCTAGTTTGTCCTAGGTGTAGGTAATTACTGACATAACATCAACTTGTATAAACCACAATGCACAGTATGGCTTGTAACATACCGGTAGTTTTTGTTCAGTCCTTCATATCTTTATGTTTCCAGTGTAAGGAAGGCCAAATCCTGATGCTGTTGAAGCCAAACAGCTATTTTGCTTTTGCTCCAGCCGGACCAGCTGCTAGGCTCCCTATTTCCTTTCAGAATGCAGATACGTTCTTGCCTGGAACCAAAGTGCAGATTTTCAGCTTAGCTTTGAGACAAAACTTCAGAAAGAACATGCATTCACCCACCCACACAAAATTAGTGTATATTAAGCATGATGGTGGTGTCATTTATTTCTGGATAATGAACAATATTTTAAAGAGGGAGATTTTCTGCTGTAAAAATTGAATTATAATAATGACAGGGGAATGGAAGTAAAAATTGATGACTAGTCAGGAATATATTTGGGTGTGGTGAAAAGATATTCAACTACCATTTATTTCAAGGTTAAACTATCAAACGTTCAAATATGACTGCAACCGACTCAATGGCAAACCAACTTAATAGACGCTATGCGATCAGAATACATTGTATTCCTACAGAGGCAGCCCAGGAGGAATGATGCTGATAAACATTCCCAGATTAAGAGAAGTGACAGGAAGAGTAGAAAAAAAGATTTACAACAGTGTAAAAGTGCATTTTTCTAAATGTTTTATTGAAAAGGGCCATATTGGAGCTGCCAGCATAAAAGATCACGTAAAATTAATGGATTTCAGGTTCTACATCTTGTTCTGACAAAGCATCTGACTAAATTACAGAACCAAGCAAATATTTCAGGACAGAAATCAGACCTCAAAACAGCTTAAATTGTCCTACAACACTTGGTGTGATTCTTCTCGCTCTTCCCCCACTCTTTCACTTGTTAGCAGGGAGGTTCAGGAGAAAGCTGTGCAAGGCTTTTTCAGTTGACTGTGGGCAACTTCCATACATTCGGGTTTTCTTTCAATCCAGGCTTCCCTGAATGACACTGAGTGCTGCAAAGGCTCAAAAGGAGCAGAATCAACTTCTGAATTTTCATGTTTTCAGAGGCAGATTCAATATAATCTGTAGCCTGTTAGAGAGTATAAAATTAAATTTTTGTGGGTAGTGTAATTTTGTCTAGTGTTAGCTTGTCTGAAAAGTGCAGCAGAGGGATGTAAATTCCGTGAATTTTCTATGCTTGTTTTTCCATTAATTTTCTCTTCTGCAATAGTTTAGTGTCTCATAGTTCACTCATGCAAATTTTACATAAACCAAAATGGTACTACAGTTAATTTGACAGAAAAAGGATTAAAAATTAACCAGTCAAAAGAAAGGTATTAGACAGATAAGAAAGACCAGAGCAAAATGACCACACCACCAGTGGATTTATAAACCAATTTTGGGATTACATTCATGTTCTTGAGTGCCTGAGGTTTTGGGCTCATATAACAAATGCCTTTGCCCCATTACAGTTTGGATTCAGTTGTGACTGTAAGAGTTTCAGTTTTAGTTCCAGTACAAGCCCATCAGAACTTTGCAATAGGGTTTGGGTTTTATTCTGGTTTAAGCCAGAAAGAAAAAAACCAACCAAACAAACAAAAAAAACCCTGTTGTTTTTTCAATTCCCTTTTTTCTATTGCTCTGAAATTTTTCTTTTCAAAACATGCATATTTTTCAGTGGACTAAGTGGTGGGGCACTCTACTTCTAATAGTGTTCTTTTAAAATTTGAGTCTGTGACGATGCAATTCCAGATAACACTGTGGGTGAGAGTCAATGTGTCCCAGCACGGATGAGATGACTAGATAAGTAAAAACCTTTTCCATGAAGTAGATTTTATCACATTTGAAAGTGGCTGGTGTACTTGTCAACTTGAAGATAATGGAAGATGCATTCACAGCTCCTGTTTATAATTCAGATTTTTATTCCTGCGGTACACTGAAACACATCTCTGATTCATCAATAGAAAGCTGAGTTTACATGAGTTATTTGCTGGTCGTTCTAGTATTAGGGAATTACCTTTGCATAATACCGACTACTTCTAGTGGTACAAATGGTGCTACAAACATGGAAAGGTCTAAGTGATACTGAAGAAAAACAGTGGACTTTACTTTGCTCAAATTCAGTAGACTATTAATCATCTACTTCTGCCCCCACAGTCTGGTTTTGAATAGTCAATTCTGTTGCATATCTCCATGGTTTAGCTGTCATCAGTCAGCATTCCCATCCAGAGTAATTGCTATGCTCTCATTTGTAGTAGCTAGGGAATATGTGAACAATATTAAGGACAGCAGCAGGAAATGCAGAAATGGTCCTAAACTGAATATAGGCAGAACACCCTCGTTGTAAAGCAGCATTATTTTTTAAATAACCAGAAATGTGCATCAATAGTTGAACAAGACCATTCACAGAAAACAATGTGGCACATCATTTTTATTGATTACCACTTCCAGACCAGATATATGTAGTTCACAATAGAAAACATACCCAGCATTAAATTTCAATTTGTTCATAAAGTCCTTTGCAGGGACAAAACGCTTAGGGAAGAATATATGTATAGTCTTTGTAATAAAAAATGTCATTCAGTACTACTACTGTGTGATCTAATGATAATGTTGAGTCACATGAACATTATCACTGATGACGATAATGAGGAAGGGAAATAGGGTGGCATCTTACAAACAGCATAAAGCTATAAAATATTTCTACCCTGGAAGAACAAATTTAGCATAACCCTTGTCCCTAAGTAGTAATCAGTCCTGCTGATGTCAAACTGAGACAGGGCAGTAAAATTTGCATTCTTTTGATTAAGAGAACTGAGATTAACACTGGAAGCTTCCTCTGATTGTATGTGAGGAGAGGGGAAGCATGAGAACTCCAGAGGGAATGTCATAGCCTTTAAATGAACACACTCTAAATGGAAGCTCTCAGGTCTCTCATTCCTTTGAAGGTAGAAAAAAAGATTAGCGTCAGACTGGTACCATGGGAAGCTCATGAAGCTTATCTGATGTTCACTAACCACTTCAGGGCTGCTGCCATTCTAAAAGCCAAAGGAAAATGTGATGGAAAGAAGCAAAAGAAAATGGAAAACACTGGTGGTGGGCAGCACACCCGTGTCTGCTCAGAATATGAAAGAATCCTGAACTGAGTAAGCGAAAAATACGAAGTCACTTTTGTGATTAGTTATGCTGATGTATTTCATGGGTAAGAATGAGAATTTGCCTTTAGGCATAAAATTAAGTGAAAGAAAATACATAAATCCTACCTAAAAACTTTTGATGAGAGGGAGTTGTCTACATTTCTGTCTCTAGTAATGCCAATTACAGACTCCTAACAACATTAAAGAATTGGAGTAAATGTAGGAAGACATCTATTTGGGTTCCCAAAAGAAGAGGTAATAGACTTATGGATGCAATCACTTTTATCAGTTCCTTTTATCACTATGCAGTATAAATTCAGAGTGACAAAATCTCTTTACTCATGTTCTGGTATCTTCTGTTGCAGCAGTCTTCTCAGCCTCCAAGTCTACGTGTCTATCCTTTGGGTCATTTTTGGTGAACAATCTAGCAAGATAAACTGTTTCTTTCTGAACATATTTCAGTGGAGAAATTTCCATGCCTAGCCCATTATTTTGCTTAACATTAATTGCAGTTTACTAGACCTTTATTGGCCTTTTTTTATTCCTTTGCATTTGAGATTCTAGTATTGTGTTAGGTTTAGTTCCTGCAAGCATGCTTGGCTTTGCCTACAAATATAAGTGTAATGGATGCACTGAGTCAGGAGAAAGTCCACTGCACTTGGTTATCGTGTCCCTATTAGCAGCAAATACAGATGTTTAGAGAATGAATACAAGCAACAGTGCACAAGAACTCACAAAGGATCTCAGAAATTTAGGGATTTCCTTGAAAAAAAGTCACATCCACACTACTCTTTTGAACAGCATTTAAGGACCAGCTCTTCCCATCTGAACTCTCTTCTGAACCCATATAACCCTGGCTTCACAGTAACCTCTGGCAGTAGGTTCCACAAATCAGTTGTTCTTTTTGTTTATTCAAATATTCTTCATAATCTTTGCTTTAGTGCCTACTGGGACATTTTTTTTCTCCTGGTAGGAAATCATGGATACATATTACTGATTTGATGTCTCCTCACCACTGAAGATTTTTTGATTTTTTTTTT
>VZTO01019068.1:0-19892 GCA_013400615.1 Syrrhaptes paradoxus
TGACAGGCAGAGGGGGGTTTTGTTTTGTTTAAATTTGTTTTATGTTTAAAATCTGATATTTGAAATTAAGAGGAATCCGTAAGCCAAAAGGCCCAGCTTGATTAACATATTTCATAATTGCAGGAAATGTTTTCTGACCCTTAGTTGACTCAAAATTTTTTCTCATTATTTTTTAGCAGTATGATCTACTTCCCTAATGAATCATTCAGAACGAAGGAGAAAGGATCTGCATACTTGGAAATAGCAACAGAATCTTGCAATCATTTTGAAATCCTCTATATATTAAATAACTTAATATTTTCAAAACAAGCTCCAGATGCATAAAACAATGATACTTGATCTGCCTTTTTCTTCTGGCCTTGCAGCACCTCAGATTGCTGTCATGTTGCTATAAATCTTCTATTCGAAAGGAGACACATAGGCAAATTTTCTCATCATCTCATCTTTGGCATCTCACTGACATGATTAGTAGTACAGCATCCTAGATAGCCAGTGAAACCTCCAGAGTGCAGTTTAGAGTGTGTAAATTAGATGCTAAATGTCAGAATGTATGAAGACCCTCTTAAAGAAGCATCTTTAGAAGTCATCCCATTAAACACAGGCTTCAAAATGAAGACAGGCGACTCAGATTTGAGCAGAATACACATAAAATGTTCAACACATCCTCAGTAATGCAGATAAAAATAATGCTATCCAAAATTCTTTCCCCTGCCCACAACTTAGTAGTTCATGAGTCATCTGCAGATCTCGTAATACACCACATTGTTTCACAGTCACACTGGTCTTAACAATTAATTAATTTAAAAGTACCTTTTTTTCATACACATTATGTAGTTAACTAGTATGACAGCTCTTGATGGGGAATATTCATTTAGACAGACTTAATATCAGGGAGGATCCATAGTTCCAACACTACCACACCCAGCTAGGGTCACCATGTAGGAGTAAAATAATATAAATATAATATAAAATGTCAAATTGTTCAACAGTATTTGGAAGTAACATTGTTAGACTCAGGAAGAAATCTTGTTATTATTTATCAACACCATCAGCTGTAGAACAAAGAGCTGAACATTAACCATGCAAAAAAAAATTACTCATTAAAAAGGGGACTCACTCATTTAAAAATAGTCCTAAAGTAAATTCAGATAAGGTAATCAACAAAAGATAAGCCAAGCTGATTTTAAACATCACCAAAAAAAAAGCACAGTATTGCACTGTATTCCGTATGAAGATGAATACAAATACTTCAGACCAGAAGATCAGGCTGGAATGTGTACGCCAAGATTGGTTTTAGTCATATAGGTTAAATGTGAGAACATCTGTGTTGCTAAGACGAAAGACTCAGATCAATGTAAATAACTTCCTCATACTTTGTGTTCTTTAAACAATCAGCAAAATAGTTCAATTAGAATGTTAAACAATGCTTTTCAGCACAGAAATACATATGTTGCAAGTATACATGCTAAAAGATACCCTAGAGTCTTTCTATTCACCAGGAGCAAATTTGGTATTTACTTTTCCCAAGTTCAACCTGTTTTATTTCAATAAGATGCCCCCAAATCTTTTTATAATTATTTCCATTGCATATAAACATTATCTCCTGGTATTAGTAAATTAGCTTTGCTAAATATAGCAAGAAGCACTCATGTTTTATGGGGCATTTTCTTTGGTATGCAGCTAATATAAATAAAATGAGCAGAGAGAAGTTGGCAGTGTTCCACTGACATTACATCACTTTTCCTTAATAGGAAGCCTCTCTGCAACTTAACATCTTGCTTTAAACACTAAGAAGTGTCCACAAAGTCTTCAGTGAGGATCATCATATAAGGTCAGTAGTTAGCTGCAGAGGACTAGAACATAGAGCTGGAGCTCCTGGTACAACATTGAAAAGAGAAACTCTATTGAAAACCACTTTTAAATTGTCACCAACTGCAGAGCAAGAATGTTACATAATCTCTAACAAAAGATATGTGTGAGATGTACATAATTCCAGAAAAAAGCAAGGGATGAAGGTCTAATTCCTATAGCTGTACTATAGTAGACTTGGAATTTCCTTGAGGAACCTTAGAAAGCTACAAGTTAAAAAGAGAGGCTTTAATCCACTAGTCAGAAGCTGGACAGAGAGACAAACATCTACCATAGTTTTATTTGCTGCTTACTCTTTGTGATCCAGAGAAAGAAAAACCTGCTATTTTATAATACCATCCATCATCTCTAGTATGACATTATTTTAAATAAATTAGTTAATTATTGTAAAATATCATATGATATTAATTTACTAAGAGCCAGATGTCACCACCTATACACGTGTTGAGCTTTTCACCACAAACAATAGGATTGCTTGATTGTACACAATAAAAGTAAATTAAATGTGGAGCAAAACCCAGTGGACCTATAATTTTTTTTCTGAGAAAAAGACAGTCCTTGCACTCAGTTTCTTGCAGCCATTACTGAGACTGCTCTTTGTCTTTCAGTATATGACACAAACAATAAAGTCTAGTAATCAACATAGAACGCAAAGAATAAAAGTGCCCAGAGAAATTTATATTCATGATGTAATTAATGTAAACATAAATCCCAGTTATTGTATTCCTAATACGCAATTGCTGAGCAATAATCCAACTCCTGCTTCAAGTCTGCATGCAGTATTTGCTGGCATGGAATTTTATTGAGAGAATAATTTATTTAGGCACTGTCACACGCATACACACAAACACAAAAATGTATTTACCACAGTACAAAAAGTCAGGGTAGGTCATTTTGTACTCTGCTTTTTCCAAAGAAGTTTGAGAGGAGTTCAGTGCATGTCTCCTACTGCTTTTAGTTGCAGCTGTGCAACATACAATCTTTGTAAATTTACAATAAATGTTGCCATATTTATATCAGTGACTCTCAGGAGAGAAAATGCTAATCAAGTAAAGGTGTGCAGCCAATAAATGTAAGACGGAGTACACTGAATACTACTGTGAATGCTCTTGTTTAGGAATCGCGTGGTCTTAGGATACCACAGATTCCCTGTCCCCCTTAGTCAGTAAGCCATCCCCAAATACTTCTGTATGCCCCTCCCTATTCTTTCACATCCAGTTGTGATGGCAGAACAGACTGGGACTCTTATAGAAGAAAGGGCAAGTGAATTAAAAGTTGAAAGTAACCCTAGAATTTGTGTGGATTGGTGGTTTTGTTTGTTGGTTGGGTTTTTGGCAGTTTTGTCTTGGGGCTTTGGGGTAGGGTGGTCTGGTTTGTTAACTTGGATCTGTCCACTACTTCAGATTAAAGAGCAGCCACACAAAGGGTTCTGCAGGTGCAACAGAAGGTCCAGTCTGAAAGCCAGACCCACCACGGCTCCTACTGCCAGTGAGGAAGTCCCTTCCAAGGTCGGCTTTGTGAAGCCACACCTTTAGTTTGTAATCGTGAAGGATAAGAAGGAATTTGTATATCTAATTCTGAATGGCAGCATCTGAACAAGATCTTTAGGTCTTAATTCACACATACATTTTTAATTCACCTGCCCTAAAATTAATGAAGTCTTTAATGGATGTAAAGCCAAAGTTTAGGTTACAACAGAGAAAAGTAATTTCATCTCCATCACTGCAACTATCTAAAGATTTCAAATGGAGGATATTTGTGCAACATTAACACACTGTCTTCAAGTACACAGGACAGACCTTCATTTCACAAAAAATGAAAACATGTAACTTAAGACTTGATTGCCTGAACGACAAAGGTATAAAATGGCAATATTCACTTGACCTGTTTCATCTTTGCGTACTTTTGTTGATCTGTGAATTGGCTACTTACTAAATAATTATGTTTTCTTTAAAACTATGCACAATTATTATCATCAGTCAATGCTCATTTTCTGAAATATCATTTTGGCAGTGGTTTCAGTTAATGCCTAGTTTTCAGAAAAGGTCAGGGAAAGCAGAGGGATTTAGACTCAAAACACAATTTTAAATAATATGGCAGCTATACTTATCTAACATTAATCAAATCTTAGTTACAATAAAACCTCACCAAAGCCTGCTGATTGGATGACACAATTCCTGCTAAATAAGATAATTCTCCGTTAAGTTTCAACTATTGTACTGTGTTGCACTGTCATTTATGAAACAGAGAAAACATCTGCTAAAATGAGCTGTAACGGAAAAAATTCAGCTGTGAGTTTCTCGCTCATCCATTCTAGCACTATTATTATGCAAGCTAGCCTACTATATATAGCAGCCACAAGAGGAACTGATATGCTAGCTGGGCATGTACATGTTGAATCTATAATCTTTTTCTTTTATCACAGAAAACCCAAGCTGCAACAGCTTTCCACACTTGTGTAAATGAATTCAGGAATTCAAACCAGTAGTCTGCGTGTTCAGGCACAAAGACATTCAACTGAAATTAATGGGAGCAACGGTAACAAGTAGCTCTGAAAATAAGGCACCTTTGCATTAATTTAATTTAATTCAAACAAATTTGAAAAATTACATTTAATATTTCATCCATGTATTATAATAATTTGTTTCCAATTTTAGTATGTGCTTTAGGAATATTTTTTTAAGGTGAATTAAGTATCTCAGTAATTAGCCTTTATTTAAATGGCACAGAAATACCTGGAGATGCAAAGGTTTCATAACCAGGTCCCCAATTAAAACCAATCAGTAGTGACAGAGATGGAAAACATCTGATTATAGCCTTCGGTATTATTATTTGAGTTAATCTCCACTGTCTTCCCAGAAAAGTTGTTACGAAGTCTAAATATACTACCTTTCATCTCACCCTTTATTAGCAGATTTAAGCAGTGAAAACACAGAAACTTTCATGCCTGGAAGATGTCACTGTATGTAAGAGAGTGTGTTAAATTTTGCGGATGTTAACTCAGTGTCCCTGGTGTCACACTGGAGTCTTTTCCAAGTTTCAATTAAATATTCAGATCATAGGGAATGCTCCTAATGGCATACAAATCCAGGTAATTTAAATAACAGCGATGAATGACATCATCTGCTTCAAAAATTGGAACAGAAAAACCTTCCTATTACAGGGTGTGGCAGAACTCATGCTGTCTTCAATTGAACTTTGAAGCTATGAACAAAACAGAGCATTAGTTCTCTTTATTCTTGATCAAGTACCTTTGCATTGAAAAGCACAAAATCCTCCCATTGTTGTAGAAGATACCTAGAAAGCATTTTTTGAGTTTACCACCTGTACTTGCAGTGCTGGTTCTACAGCAGGGAAGGAAGGAGGAGGAGGGGGAAGGGGGGTGGAGATTCCCAGAATAAAATAGTTAAACAAATCACTTCAGGTATTGAAGATACAGCTTCATTATCTGCAGAGCAAAGAATTAACATTACTAGAGCATTTGTTTTTCATGTAGCACATATGCCATAGGTAGATGTAATTGGCCGTATATTTTGCAGACTGGTCTCCCAGTGATGTAGCCTGGGGAATCTGTCAGAACGTGCCACAGCTCCTTCAGCTTGTATGTTCAGAATTTCCCTCAAATGAAAACGGGGCAAATAGGGGAATCCAGTCTTGTTTCAACATCCACCAGCTCTTGAGACTCAGCACCATGGGCTACACTCTGCAGTGCATTTGTACTATATGGTGCAGGCACCAATTACATTACATATTAATGTACTAGATGTTCTCATAACATCAGTAGAATTTGTTCATAGTGCTGCCATTGAATGAAAAATGTTAAAACATTGTCCAGTTTTCTCCTAAAACCCCTTTTTAATCTGTACATATTCTCTTATATTCTTACTCTGGAGGCCTTCCCTCCAGTCTTCAAGTTTTCTTCAAGTCTCCGATACAGAATTTCATATCATTAGCTAAATCACAAAAGAGAAGAGAAAGCACCATTCTCCCAGTGGATAACTTGTTTTGCTAAATGACCAAGGAAAAAGCAATAATATGCAATTTGCAAAGATCTATGCCTATTTATAATAGTGCAATTTCAGGTACTATTAACATATTCTAGCATCTTTTGTGGTTCACACCATCTAAACTTGCTTTGTTACTCCTACTTAGTGATTTGACTGACAGAGCTAAAGGAAAGCTACAAAGACAGTAACTCTTGCCAGTCCAGAGAACTGTAANTAAGAAGACTGCAAACCAAAATAAAGTAAATCTTGAGAAAGCTCACACAATGAAGCCCCAGAAGAAACTGTACCACTATCAGGTGAATAACAATTTCAAATGTCTAGAAATATTATATAAATCAGAAGGTATCTCCTTCAATACCAGCTAAGTACCACTTAAATTAACTGTGCTTTAACAACCACTTGTACTAATTTTCTGCACTAGTTTTAGCAGTTTAGACATGTTGCACAGTACTGCAGAAAACTGCACAGTACTGCAGTTTAGAAATGTTGCTTTTTCCTCTGTTTTGGACTAGGAAACCAGAGATGAAGGAATCAGTTGAGCTGGTCTATAGGCAGAATTATACCAGAATAGATAATCTTACCACAACAGAAGCAGCCATGTTTAGAGCTAATGAGGTAACACTAATTAAACTTGACACTTTCTAGAGACAACATTTATAACTTTGTGTTATTCCCAGCCATAGTTTGGCTTGATATAACCCGAATGTGATGTACAACAGTATAATTTCTGATTGCTTATCCTTCAGTTTTTAGGCCAGTGTGCAAATTCATTGACAACAGTAAAAATAATCCTAATTTTACTGTGAACAAAAGATCCAAATATGCCATAGATAAATCTCAAGAGTCAGCACCTCAATGCAAATTTGATTAGAAAGGCAATTATTCAAAAACAGTGGAAAACATATACTATTATCACAGCAAAACTACTACTATTTTCTGAAAAAAAGGGTACTGGAATTATTTAATTAAAACAAAAACATGGCAGTTTAGTTTAAACATATGCCCTTGTCCCCACAACACACCAATCTGCACATCAACGTGCAGGAATTGTACAGGAATCTGTACAATGCAAGACCTGACAACAGATAACAAGAGTATCAGGCAGAGTCAGCAGTTTACAGGACAACCAACTAATTTAGACCTGAATGTATACATCCAAGAGCATCCAAACAAAATTCTTAAACATTGAGCTGCTGTTCAGACTGGTTAGGGAAATATGTTTTTCGTATGTCTCACTATCTGAAAAGCCTCTTCACCATCTCTTTCCTCTCCTTTACGCAGCATGAGGCAGTTACCTCTACCAACTATGAAACACATACAAAAGCTTCAATTATTCTACAAACTTTGACAGAAGTCAGTGGTTTTAGCAAATTCTAAATTTTCCAAAATGAAGGGCAATTAATTGAGGAACTAATCATATTGGTAACTTTCTTCCTTAAGTGACTCTGGACAAAGACATTTTCAATTTCATGCAAAGCAGTTGACAACCTATAAAAAAACTCTTGAGGAATCTGAGGTAATTAAACAGAGGAAGCATTTGAGAATAGTCTCAACAACCAACCATGAAGATTAACATCAGTAACTAAGGAAGCCTGACAGCAGATTTCTGTGATCCTTCCTCTATCATAAAGACCATCAATGATGACAGAGAGACAATTTCCGTAACTAAGAAACACATTAAGTATTATTTAATTATGACTTTGTGAAGAATGTAATCTCTTGGACAAGCTGCTTCTTTCTGGTCTCACTCTCTGTACAAGGCCCTGGCATTTTTTAAACTTTGCTATTAATTAAAAAGGCACTATTCACATGTTTTACAAATGTCTCCCAAACATCGCAGTTTCACTCTAACTAGTCAATCCTCTCTTACTCTGCATCACCAACTTTGCTCTGCTAGTACTGGAAATTCTGGAAGACATACCAAACCTTTTAGAAAAAGGGAGGATACTTAGTAAAAATATTAGCCACCCCAGAGCTCTGTATGTTCGTACAAATTCACTCAGCCCCCCCAAACTTTTATCTGCTACAGATCAGCTTCTTGCTTAAATGCATTCCAATTCTATTCTGTTCTGCTTTTTATCAATGAGCACATTACTTCAAATATTAGCATTGTAAACAGTTCCTCTAATGCAGTACAAGAACAAGAATTCACTCAGCAAACACGGCCTGTCTTTTGCATTTGCAGACATTAATGCTTAAAGCACAAACATCTATCTTCTTAATCCAAAAAAGAACATAATGGGAGCACTGTGTTTTAGTTGAAACTGATAATTAGCCTCAGTAGCCCACAGAGCTCTTTTGTAATTCATTATAATTAACTGTCCCTAGATCACTTCTCTTTTCTAGTCACAATCTACCACCAAAAAAAGTCAAAAGTTTGTACCCAACAGGAATGTTAACTTTACAAAGTTACAGAAGTACTACAAAACACTCTTCAAAGAGTGCTCAAAGTGCAGATGAAATAGCCTTTCTGTCAGTTTAGAGGAGGAGCAGACTCCAGTAAGAAGAGGATGAAACCAGTATTTAATTGCCTTTTAGTAAAACAACATGCTAAATCTAGCATTAAAAATATCAATGCTTTTTCTGAACCAAACACTTCACCACACAAAGAGCCATGCCCACAGATAACAATCAGATCCTTGTAAGAAGTGTAGGAATGGCTTGCTTCATCTCAAGACACGCATGGCAAAAGAACCTGAAACTAATTGATAATTATAACATTTGTGCTCACATGTTAATGTCCTGATGTATTACTGTAGTCTGTAACAAACAGAACATCCAGTACTTGTGTGTGTTTCTGGGGTCTGAATTTCTTGATACTCCTGTGAACCCGCAGAACCCCTGCAATCATTCATTTGCAATAGGAAAACTTCCAGTGAGATACCACAGACCAGATGGATATGCTGAAGTTTAGACAGGCAATTGCAAAACCCTGCTCCTTTAAAATGACAGCTCATGCTCCAGAAAGCATTGCTGCCCTCCTTAAAAGATTCCTCAGAGTTGAAATCAGGTCCTTGATCTTGGGCAAACTGTGATACATGTGGTCAATGATGAGCTTCACCATCCTGGGAATGGTTCCACCATACGCTGCTCTGCGTACCACACGACGCGCCTTTGACATCAAGACTAGATTACTGCAATATGTTCCAGCAGAGAAGGCTCCTGTGTTGCTTGCAGCTGGTTGCTGACAGCAGCCATACAATTGGTGGGAGAGCAAGGGAAACGTGGCAAAGAGATCCTGATTTCTGAGTCTTCTCATTTTTCTGGGGATTTCATATGATTCAGATAAATGTCATTATTCACATTAATTGACTCTTTGTACCTATCTATTAGCATGACCACTAAATTTTGAAGGGATGTGGACACAGGAACATAGAGTTTTAGAATCAGTAGTATAATTTTTGTTTCTAAAACCTCATAAAGACGCTGTTCTTTATGGGCCAGAGACAACCATACAACCAACCTCACAGTCAGCAGCTGAGGGTTCATTCTTTGTTTGAGAAAATGTTGACATATCATTCTGATTTTATGTTAATAGGCACTCCTTTTTTCTCTGCGTCTATGTGGACAAATACACATGCAACACTCATCTAATTCAGTTATGTGTACATGAAAACAGCTTCTAACGTTATCTTTTCTTCCCTGAAAGCTCTGTGTCCTATGAGGACAAACGTTCCTGAAATACAACTGACATGATTTTTTTTTCTTTTTTTTTTTTTAAAGAAAGATGATGTTTAGAAGGTATTTTAATACAAAGCAGAAAATGGAAGCAATCATTTTCCAGAAATTCCTGATGAACAACTTAAGAAAATGTTAATCAGTTAATAACCTCAAAATCTCTAGCAGAAACTGCAAAACCCACTAAAGATGAAAGAATGGAAACCACATGTAACATCCTAGAGACTCATAAGACAACATAATGTACTTTCAATATAGTTTGAACTTCCGTAGTCTCACTTTATAAATCAGATTTCATATGTCTGCAGAAACTGATAGAAGAGGTGTCTCTTTTTACATTACATACAGATCTCCAGACTTTTGTAAAGATAGAAAAACTACAAAGATTTATAGAAAATCATTATTTCCTCCCTAGAACATAGCCAAGCAGTATGGCAAACTATTTACTGCCTTAAAAAACAGGCTACAAAGGTCATACGTGAAAGAATAAACATGTGATTTGGTGAGGACATTGAACCTAGGTGTGTGAGAATTATCATGGATATATGAAAATTACCAGGTAGCTTTAGAAACAGAACAACAATAGAATTTAGTGTGTCACATAAGGAAACATGTCTGTTGTGGGAAAAAAAACACAAAAGTCTCTGATTCCTCACTGAAAAGAATCTCTTTTTTTATAGACCAAAATACACACTCTGGTGGCTTGTCAGTTGAGTAATACTGATGAACACTTCTGAAGCCTAGGCACTCTTCATGAAAATGTCTGAAAGACATTTGTAGCTACGCACCAACACCTCTGTCAGTGTGGATATCAATACTTCCTTTAAATTTTCTTTACATAATTCTGGTTTTAGGGACCTCAGATTTGCACAGAAGTAAATAGCATCATCTTGCAACAGACTCACCATCAGTAACACAATACTAAGTAACTCACACTTTCATTTAATTCCCTAAAAGTTTTGATAGGAAACACAGATCACACATAAATACATATTGCTTTAAAATACCCCATCCACAAAATATAATGACCACCTCGGTGGTTTTCAAAGCCCAATTGTACTAAAAAATTAACTAGTTCTTTGGTCACCACAAAATACAGCCATAAATCAGGGTACCCTCCAGAAACCTTCAAACACTGAAAAGAAAGGCTTTATATTTCAGAGCCAAAATAAGTACAGTAAGGTAGGCTGGAAGAAATACAGCACCACTAGGTTGCTGTGCAAGAAAACCCTCATTCGTGCAAAACTTTCTACGTTGCCTTGGTAAATCTGCTTCACTAGCCAAAGCTGGCTATTGAAATTGTTTTGCACTTTAATAGCTACTTTAAACAAATTATCTCCAGGAGTCAGATACAGGTTTTTTACTTATGCTCTGCTCTGTATGGACACACACACACATATATATTCACACACCATTAGACACATACACACACAGAAATGAACTAGTATTCTCTCCTATCATAAAAAAAAAAACTACACCGTTCTTTGAAGTCAGAAACATACATTTTACACACATCTGCATGTACATACACACATGGTCTTTGAAACAGAACTGAAAGAAACAATTCTGTTTCTAATGACTACTTTCATACTGTGTTTCAGCCTATTCAGAACAATTAATTCAGCCATGGAGTAAAAATTTTTAAAGATTACAAAATCCAACTACAGAAATAACATGATGATCACTTTTTAAGGTTAAGTCTTCCAAGTTATGAGTAAGGTGCAAAAATGGGCAGGAGCAAGCCCAGCTTAAAGCTTGGCTTAAAACCAGCAGGTTGGCTCTCCTGAGAAATGTTGCTCTAACACGTGCAGGTCTTGATTCAAACAAGATTTCTGTATTCAGTGTGGCTAGAGAACTGGGGTCATACTTTTTAAATGATTCTGTAGCAGAAGCAGCACAAAAAAATCAAAATATCCATACTCTTTTTTTCTATTCACTAGAGCCCAGGCAGGAACTCCTAGAGAAGTTCTTCCAGCCCACTACATACTGCCTCCATGCATTTGTTGCTCTCTGAAGTGGATTCTTCTTCATCATAGGAGAATTGTTTTTAAATTGCAATTTAAAAATTAAATCCAGATGACTCAATCTTCAACTACACTCAAAGCTTGTAAAGCAAAGTTCAGTCATTTTCTTGTAAATGCAAAGATTAGAGCAATCCTGCCCGAGATCGTAAAAGCAAGGAGTAAAATACTGATGCTATAAACTTAATTCTCCGTTTTCCCATTATTTACATGCACACCTCAGGTACTGCATTCCCCATACAGTTGCATACAAGATAAGAATATAACTGTTCACTGCAAATTTGATGGGGTTAATTGGTTGGTAAAAATGTTAACACTACTAAAACAGATTTTTGTGTGTTAATCTATTTTTACATTTTAACCTGGAAAAAAAAAAGTAATGATGTTGCCAATGAAAACCAAGAAATCTTTTCCTGTATATTTCTGCTGGCTGACACATCATGTCTGCAAATAATTGTCTTTCTCTAGAAAGCCTTCACTTTACACAAATCCAAAAGGACAAATGAAATATGTGCCATCTTATGAACATTTACCAAAACTTAGATACTTTGGCAATGCAAGTATAGCAGCTCCTGATGCACAGACTCAACTAAATAACTCTTTCACGTTTTTAAGGCTGAAGTATGAACCCAAGCCCACATTGACACTATCTGTTTGAAATATTCTATAGAGAACAGTGATAGAAGATGAGTTTATTCAAAAAGAAGAATAAGAATTGTTTTTTTCTTCTCCTGTGTTTAGACCAGCACGTATAACATAGGCCATCTTCTGAAACTGACAACGAACGAAATCTGGAGCCCATTTCAAGGAGCAACTTCAAGAGGAACATTTTTTGGTGACGTGAAGGAACAAAACTCCCCAGTCTCAGAAGAATGTCCTAGCAAGGACTGGAATGAATTCTGAATAAGTGCTACCAAAATATGGTTTAAAATAACCTAAGTTAAACAAAGCTTTCTTGCTCAAACCATCCCTGCAGAGATAAGCACACTATGTAAACTAGGGAAAGCAGATTCAGTTGTTTCTTGGCTCATGTCGCGCAGGTGCACCGGCAGAAAAAGGCCCAGCAATAAACTGAGCCCACTGTACTTATTTATTTATATAAAAATGAATGTTGTTTATCTTAAACTCCATCCGTTTGTGGAAAGGGAAAGCGCTGAGGAGAGCCACACACAATACACCAATTACAATCACTTTTTGCTTCAATAAAGGAAATACAAATTTCCTGCCTTGGCAAGGGCTAGAATGTCTTAAGCAGGTGGGAGAATGACCACATTAAGTGTCTAGACAGCAATACAGAGGAAAAATATTTCCTAAATTTTCTATTCATGTGCTAATCCAGAAAGTATACTTCACATATATACAAAAACCTGCCTTAATTATTGGTTCTCCTTCTATGAGAATTATGATGGCATAGTAAGCACTTATTTAATTATATGAATACTAAAATGTTAAATGATCTGTAAAGCTCTAAGAAGTTCTGACACTTGTGGTCACAAAAGACTCTCCTCTTCACTTTCTGCAGAATAAGAGGTTTAAGTAAGTCTTCTGGGCATACTATAACTTGGTTAGTAATTACTCTGCATGTATTCTTCCTAATTTTCCAAATGGTTGTATTATTACTATGAAATCATTGCTTGGTATTGCTATTACTGAGTGAGAGCTTCACTCCAAAGGGAACTTTATTACTTAATCTAGCATTGAAATGCTATCTGTTAAGAAAATGGGAATATTTCCAAGATGGAAGATGATTCATTAATACAAAATTTCATAGGCATATTTTGATTAAAGAATATTCCCAAGATGAAACACTTCCAGCCAATGATTATGTTCTCAAGAATATATGGGACTATCAGGTATTTAGTATGTTCTACGTAGCCCTGAATTTTTTATTGGGAAACTAAAATCTTGGGGCCACCAACTCTTCTCAGGTCAGTAAAGGTCCAACAGACCCCCAAATACTTGAAGCCTCCTTTCTTGGAGAATAAACAGCAAATGAAAAGACATATGACAGTAACATAAAACATTTCACATGAAAATTATGTAACAGTGCATATGCTTATCCTCATCTTTCAGACAGGTTCTTCTCCCTGCACCCCATGAACTTCCCGTATCTATACCTTTTCATCTCAGAAACTCAGCTTTTTAAAACCAAAGATCTTTATCTTCATGTCTTTCAGGTTTAGTGCCTACCACTATTCATAATCTACAGGAAACTATACACATATCACACTGATCGATACTCTACTCTGCTCCCAGGCACATGGATCCACATTAACGTTGGCATGAGTAAAGCCACAAAGCAGCTTCTTTAAGCAGAGCTGGTTGAAAAATTCATTGCTGTTTGAAGAACACAATAATTTCCCATCAAATACATGATTTTACAAGTCAGATCAGTCTGCTTTGCCCAGCCAAACACCAGGTAAGTTTAAATAAGGCAAGTCTCTCATGGATCATTTTGAAGCAGAGAAACAGAAAGCAATTCCATACAGGAGAGAAAGAATGAATTCTGCATGTGAGTGGACAACCCACAGGTCACTTCCAGCCAAACTACTCCCTTTGTCTTCCAATGCCCAAAGCCCAACAGCTGAGCATTACTCATCAGATTTGCCACTGTGTCCTTACAGAAATTGAGGCATGCTGTTCTAACATAGCTAACATAGCTATTAGAAGTGTCTGTTGCAGTCATGCAGGCCACAAACTCTATGACAAAACTGCAGGCCCGCAGCCCCACTCCTGTTTGTGGAGAGGTTAGACTATCATGCCCTCCACAACTTTTTCATAAACTCAAAAAATTCTTCAGTGCAGAGCAAAGAACAGCGAGTTGCTTTCTTTCGCCTGGAACCGTAGATCTCAATAATTACTTTATAATAATTGTAATTGTACAAAAACAATAATTACTGTAGCACAACACGTTGCAAGGTTTTATATGTTGCAATCATTACACAGTCTCTGCAAAGAGAAAGCAGTAGACTCAGGCTAGTCAAAAAATAACAGGCCCACAATAATAGGTACAAGAGTGTCGAGAAAGATGAGCTTAGCCAGCACAATATATGTGTTCTGCTCCTACCAAAAAAGAAAAAAAATATTGAAGAACAATTTGAAGATAATAAGAGAATTTTCTAGGACTTCATTAAGTATGAGAACGTAAAACCACGTATTCTACAGCAGTGCTTTTCAATGGAGTCCTGATATGTCAGGATGCTTATTGTTACGTAAATCACAATTTAAATTTTCAGAACAGTTTTTCACAAAAAAAAAAATTTAAAAAAATTGCTTGGGTCTCATAAAGCTACAAGAGACATATATCTTCCAGCTGCTAACAAGCCTTTACCACACATCCACCATTCTGATTTTAGCAAAACTTCTATGTCAGATTGCAGTGTATGGTAACTTGATAAATTCTGGCTTAGTGATTATCAGGTTTCTACTATCTCAAAGATGAGATAAATGTTTTTATCCAAATGAGACACTCCTAATTCCTACAAAATCCTACCTGCATATACCTAAGAGTTTCAAAAGTTGTAAGAACATCTGTATACCTCTTACCCAATCTTCCCAGTTTCTTTTATTCAAACCCTCACCCCTTTGCCCCCACCTTTTCCCACAGGGTTTCTCCTCCCTGCCAGGAAAATTAGTACTAGAATATTATTTCACAGTTCTTTCAGGTTTTGTTACCCATCCAAATGCAGTATGCAACAGAATCTCTCTCAGAATCCTGTTCCCACAAGTATTGGCCCCTTTTTTTCATAGCAAAGTGGTTTAGATACAGTCAATGGACATGGGCTTGAGAGCAATTTAACTTTTTATATGGTTTTTTCCATCCTCTTTTTATCAGTTCTGTATCTTAATCCTTCTATGTCTGGTATGCACTGTGAATCACAGACCAGCTCTGGATGCCTGGAAACTGTTGGGCTTCCTTAAGAATATCATCATAACTTCTCCCAGCCCAGAACTCCAGTGGATTTCAGTGCACACAGACTTGTGAGTGGACAAAAAAAACTTTCTATACAATATTAATACAAGTTACAGAGTTAATTTCAGAAATATAAGGTTTGATCCCAGGAATCATGGTTTTAGTTCAATACAGCCACAGAATACCGTGGAAAACAGTTTCTTGACCTCAAAGCCTAATGAAACATTGAATGTGTCCACTCCTATTTTTAGCTGTATGCTCTGCAGTACCATATTCCTCAGCATAAGGCTAACCCAAATGTTCCAACAGCGGACGTTGGTTTCTCTTTGATAGCCAATGCATATCTCTGCTTTCCAAGTTTCTGTAAACACATCATTATAAGGAAGGCCAGTCTTACTTTTCCCAACCTTCTTTCTAATCATGCGCCTGCTGCCAGGAAACTTTCCTTTTTTTTTTTTTTTTTTTTTTGTCTTACACACTAAAATTTAAACAAATGTCTGCTACAGACTTGGAAAAGAACAATAAAAAAAAATTCTCCAAAACTGTTAGTGTTATAAACTACAAAGTTACTAAGTAACACGAAATTCCTTTCAGCACTCAATGATAAACATTCGACAAAAAAGTAGCTACAAGAGTACATCATTGCTAAGTCACCAAATATGTCTTCCTTACAGACTAAGGAATTCTGCAGGACAAAAAAAAAAAAAACACAAACCCACACACCAATATTTTGTCTGATTTTGGTTTAAGTTTGGCAAGAAGCTGTAGTAAGTGTTCTAAAACTCCCAAGTCTCCTGCCCATTACCAACTCTCTTTTCATCCAGGAGTATCACTGGGTTCCTACAGAAGTCTCCTACAAAGAAGGCTGCGAAAGCACTTATTTTACTGCTCTATCACGTTTACTAACAAACTAACAACTGACTTAGCAAGTCTTGAGCTATAGAGACACACACAGCCGCTGGCGCCACAACAGCATCCTTTCTGCATTTGGGAACACCGAGTGGATAGCCAAGATCGTCAAATAAAGCGCATCAGCCAAACTCGAACGCAACTACAGACGATGTGGCAAACTGAAAGGGCAAGAAAGAGTCGCGCAAAAAAAGGCATACTCGAAAGAAACGCGGTCAGCCCGACCCGATCACAGCACGATTTCATTTGCCCTGACCATCACCGCTTCTGCCGCGCGTTCGCCTCATCAGAAGAAAACACGCCACATAGCAACTCATGAAAGCTTCCCGCTGTCTTACCTCGGCTCTTTCTGCGTGGGCAGTTATCACATACCCGAGCCCAAAGTTTCCAGGGGACGAGGGAGCCCGGCGGCGGCGGGAACGGGGCGGCGCCCGCAGGTACCGGCGCTATATAGGGCGGTCCCGGCCGCGCGGGCACGGCGCCGGGGCCCGGCAGCCTCCGCCGGGGCGTCCCACTCCGGCAGCTTCACGTTAAGAGTCCCGCGGTCACCCCGGGCTCCCCGGTGCGTGCAAGAGGCGTTACCAGGCTGCCGGGAACGGCGGGGAAATGGGGGTTTCCCGCCGCGAATCGCCACCGGGATCGTCTTTCTCTGTTGCCGCAGTCTAAGTCTCGATTGCTCTCTCCTCGGAGCTGCAAAAACCGGGACTTTTTGAGACACTTTTTGCCAAAAAAGGCTTGGGTCCCATGCTGGAATTTCGCTTTCTTCCCTCAAGGAACTCGGCATCCGTTGCCATCTGAAACGCTTGAGAAATCTCTCCTAAAGCAGAGGCAGGCACTGCAGCTGCCGAGAGAGTCGAGGAAACATCCCAGGCGCTTCCATATTGCCATACAGCTCCACTAAAGGGTTGCTACGAGGGTTTACATTAGCTTTTCTGCGTAGGAAAAATTTTCATCATTTCCACATCATTTTTGTCTCCCTGACAGAGCGGGTGAGATGACTACAAGTTTTAATGTAGAACCACAGAAGCGATGTCTCAAGTTATTCTTCCAAGCTTTTAAATACTTTTCTGTTCTCTTAAAATAACACTTATGTCACTGCTCATCACTACCAAGGCCCTGAGTTTTCAGGTTAAACTGAATTTAAAACTTTTTTTCAGAAAAACCATATCACTCTATTGAACACTTTAGTCATCTGTTTTACAATCTCCTGTGTCATCTTCACTTGTCAAAGAATAGCATCAGAGTTCAGAGAACATTTGCTATATGTTACAAAAACATGCTATTTTGCAGTCTAACTATGCAAAACCATCCAGAGTGTCAAACACTTACTGTAAATACACTAATTACTACTGCATATTCCACTAAGGGCATCATTTGGAGGTAGGCACTTTTTTTTTTTTTCTCCACATTGTTGAAGACTGAAGAACAGCTTCTGCTGTTGATTCATACCCTTGCCACTAGAACCCACTTGGTCTGGATCCCATGCTTTCCTACACATGCCAACATCAGTTTTATAAGTAACCATAGAACACAACTAATCATTACTCACATCTACTTAAGCATCAGCTTAAAACAAGATGGGCAATCTCAAAAGATACATCTATAAACCTCTATTCTGAAATCCATGCTTCGTCCACAGAGGTGGTCAGTGGTTATCACTTGAATTTTCTACAACATGTATGGCAAAAATAAGTGTATGAGCATGCTGCTTTTTACCTCAATACTGTTAAACAACGTGGACAATGGTTAAGAGATTTTAGGGTTCCTCTTCTTTTAGCTCTGCTTTCTAATCAGTGTGTATTATAGTCCAGCTTCAGATGACTGGAATCTGTTGGATTTACATAAGAATATTGTTGTAATTGTTTCCCTCCAACAAGTATGAACCCCAAGATGAGCAAGACCTGCACCTGAGGAATTTCATTCTATGGTGGATGAAGCAGGACAAGGCGGCACCGAAACTTCCCCTGCTTACTCAGCCCCCTTCACCCCTTTTCACTACCCAGCCCTCTTTAGGACTCAGAACTCACTGCACATCACTTAATTGCTTCAGAACATAACAGGGAGAACAGAGGAATGCTGACAACTAGGAAAAAAAGGAGGAGGAAAGAAAGCATCTTTCCATTGCCAGAACAGAGAGTGACATGCCAGATCCTGGCAGCAAGAAGACTGGCACTGCACTGGTGCTCGCTCGGTTTCCAACGCCAGTATGTGATTATGGGGAAGAAGCATGGTAGCTCATACACATCGTTGAGAAAGCACAAAGATAAAAGGAGTATCAGTCATCACTAATGAGCTCTCTATATGATTTTGGGTAAGCATGCTGGTCAAGGATGGTATTTTATCTAATAAGTAGGACACAGTTCAGCCAGCAATAGCTGCACGTAATCTAACACACACAACAAAGAAGGGACTGATGTACGATAGGAAAAGCCAATTATAGAAAAATAGTACCTGGACTTCATGTCTCTTAACTGCACTTTCTCCTTTGATTATAACAGAGTGAGTTAATACTGCAGTAAAGACAACTGAGTTCTCTGGCATTTTTTTCCGCCACAGCTCTTACATTGCACATATTTTGCACATATGTTCCAAGAATTTTGGAGAATAATTTTATGTCAANGGAAACAAAACCATATGCTTAACTTAAAACTTAATATTATCTGTGATTCTTTCTTGTAAACAACTTTGCCTATCATTCCAGCTCCAGGAACATTTGTTTCTGGTTTAAGGAGTTTCCAACTTCATGTACAACATGACTGGCAATCCAAAATGAGGGAAACTAATTCACATGCAAAAAGACAATTGCAGACAACTCCAATGAAGTCCTCACATTTAAATTAAATATTTAAAATGTAATGACTACTATAACAAACAGTTTTTGGAAAAATGCAATAAAAAACCCCAACAATTAATTTAATTGAACAAATGGAGGTAATGGTAAATGCCAATAGTAAAACATGAAAACACCGAACTGCCTGAAGTCATATGAGTCTTTTTTTGCTAGCATTCATTCAAACTTTCAGAATCTTCACAAAATGAGATTTACTCTTTATACTACCCTGTAAATAAAATAAAATTAGTACTGCTTAAAGTATGACCATTAAAAAAGGATGACCTCAGGAAAAAAAAAGCTAAAAATGCAGAGACAAAACCTTACACAATTCACATCCTCAGCAANTTATAACAGAGTGAGTTAATACTGCAGTAAAGACAACTGAGTTCTCTGGCATTTTTTTCCGCCACAGCTCTTACATTGCACATATTTTGCACATATGTTCCAAGAATTTTGGAGAATAATTTCATGTCAATGCATGTATGCTTGTGCTCACTTCATGGAGATGGAAGATTAAAGCAAAAAGACAACTTGTGCACATCAGCTTAGTTCAAGACACTTGCTTCACCGTGACTCCACAAGCACAACCGGGCATGGAAAATGAAAATGAAGCTTAACTTACTAGGAATCAAACATGAGGCACAATATGTGCAATGTAAGAG
>VZTO01019070.1:0-69175 GCA_013400615.1 Syrrhaptes paradoxus
ACACAGGAGTCCTATCAACAAAAACTGTAGCAAGTGGGGAAGTGTTCTCTGGGCTGTTGCTGCGTGCACTTTTCTTAACCTCCAGAGAAGCAACACAACAGTGAGTCTGCACATTATTAAGTTTGAGAAACATATCTGGTGTGGATGCTTACCTGCTCTCACCACTCAACATGCACAAGCCCATCAGTTGTCAAAGGCTGGTAATTTGTTGGAGCACGTCACTTTAACCTCCCACTCCTGGCTTGTTTCTCCCCACACCTCCAACACATTCAGTTACCTTTCAGGAGGCTGAATTCCACCTAAGTTCAGCCTTGTGNAACTGTTAAATAAATCAGTCTGAACTGTAGTTGATCAGTGAACTCTTACGCAGTGTAAGCTATCTCTGTGTTACATCTCAGATTTTTCTAAAGAGTTTTGCATGATGGAGGCTAAGGTGTGTAGGAGCAGAAATTCTTTGGAGAAAGGCCAGTCTTCAGGAATTGTGATGAAATTCTATGTATTTGGAATACTTTGTAGTTAAATGGAATCTTGAAAACATCCAGTTGTGTTTTATAAAGGTAAATGTAGCATTTAAATCACTAAGGATGCTTCACTAGCAATGGAGTGACAATACTAGTTTGAGGAAAGATGACAAGGATACCAACAGGCACTACAACATATCAGAACTGGATACATTTTGACTAATTTTTTTAAAAGCATTTACTTTAACTATTACGAATAATTTAATGAGATACATTAATCTTATTTTAAAATATGACAAAACTAATGATAAGGATGGCATGAGGAAGCTGTATAAGGAACTCATTCAGATAATTCAGTTAGCAACCCTGTTCTACTGAAAGGATTGCTTCCTCATATGTTATCCATGTACTCAGTCCTTACTAAAATCTCTTGTTTTCTTGAATAAATTTATTACAGCACTCCTGAAAGGCAGTGATATACAACAATTCCCATCCTGCTGATGGGAACTGAGTCATGGAGGAGTAAGTAATTTAAATAGCAAACCTGTTTGGTCCAAATACAAACCCTTTCATATTGTAACATTATCATAGCAAAAGCCCTCTACCATTTCCATCTGCTCATCATTAATGCAGTCTTTTTCAAGTTGCATATAAAGACATGGAACAGGAAAAAGAAAAGTGACAGCCTAACAAACACACAAAGAAGGTATTGAAAATTCAGATCTATCAATTTTGAGCCCTTGATGTAATCTATATAAAACTTTCTCTGAAACTTGCTGCCCCTCTGTGCCTGGAAAGAGACTAAGCGCTCAGCTGCTTGCTTACCATGCATGCTTGGCTCAGTCTGTATTCCATTGTGAGTACGTCTTGTAAGCTCATGGAAGCTCCTTCTCTGAGCTGTCTGAGAGTCACCTTTAAGGATGTGGGTGACATCTTCTTAATAGTCTGAGGAAAACATTAACAATTATTTTTATTCTTCAATTTAGACATATTTGCAAGTCTGCTTTTGCATTTTAAACTTTGAAGTAAATGATGGCACTTTTCCCTGAGCTCACTTATGTGATACCTATTCCTTTTGCTTCCTCCCACCATGCTGTAATACTAAATTAACTTACTTGCATAAACTTTTATCAGCAAGATCTCTGGGATGTATGCCATCACTTGTGGAAAGCCTAGAACTCCTAAGGTCACATCGTTTATGATCAAGTTACTACTAGACAGAGAATCTAATGCAGCTTGAAAGCCATTTCCAAACAGGCTTTTTGAGCTGCTAAGGCAAGTGTTGCAAGCAATTATACTCCATTTTTTAATATCATATATATAGTCTGAACTGCTCTTAGATGTTGCTGATATTGTAGCTGATGTTTGTATTGTACAGCATTTAAGTTTTATTTGGTACCATAGAGCAGCAACATAATAGTGAGATTAGCCACAAAATTTAAGTAGTTGCTTTATGATCACCTGTAAAGACTAGACAATATATGAAGAAAACTGTGGAAGAAAAATATTAAAATAAATCAAACATAAATGCATATTTGTCCAGGCTTCTTGTCTGGGATCAACAGGTACTGCAGTGATTTAGCCCTATATTACTCTGCTGATAGGAAGCCTGGAGATCTTGCCTTCCTCCTTTTGACAGAGCTGCAGGCTATAAATATTATGCAACAGACAGGATCTGCTTAAGGCACACAAACAAATGCTGTAAATCTGGCTCTCATGACTATCCTTCAATTAACAGCATGCCAGTAAACTGTAGGGGGAGGAGGAGAGAAAGACAAAAACCTAGTTAAGAAAACAGAACTGAGCTTTAAAGTTTTTAGGGTTGTGCGGAAAAGGAGCTAACTCTTACTGTTGCTGAGCTTTTTTTTCCTACTGTAAACAAAATTCTTCTTCCCCTGTGATCCTAAAGTTCTGTATTACTCAGTACAATAGACATTTCCTGATAACTAGGACACTTTTACCACTACTAAAAAGTGGCAGATGGTAAGATTTGCCTCTTTACATTATTTTCATTGCAGACATTAGACTCCTTACTCACAGACTGAAATAGCAGGTTTCCAGTCATCAACTTTAGCATTTTTTTTTTCTGGCTCCCAATTACTCTTCATCCCTCTCCAGACACCAACTGATACAGCAGTGACCCATTTTGCCTAGTTAAGCTGGAAAACATGCGATAGCTATACAAGCAGGAGACTGTGCAATTGTACCTTAAAAGCCCTGGTTCTGCTATTTCCATGTTGACAACTTTGCTTGAGAGAAGCTGGTTTAGAAAGAACTAATCCTGGCTCAAACTCAATGTTTCCTGAGTTCTGGTAAAGCTCTCTAACAATGAGCTGCTTTTCAGCAGATAAACCAGCTCCATCTCTAATTACATCTGTAGATAGGTCTTGGATGGGTAGCAACTCTCAACTGGACCCCTTATCTCCTGTAATATGCTCTTGTTGGCTTTACCTTTGAACTGGACCTTCTCTCCTTTGAGTTTCACATTCTGTCATCTAGATTAGAAAGTCTTTGCTCAGAGCAGGTTAAATGGCATGCACAGTGCAGCCAAATGGTTCCACAGGTGAAATGGTAATGGCAAGTTCTTTCCAGTCAAACAAAGCACTGAAATGGGAAGTTCTGAAAACAGCATTTAACTAGTCTAGTGCATCCAGCAGCTGCCTTATCTTGGCATATCAATGAGGCTGAAGGTGGAGGAGGCACTACCATAAATCAAGCTGAAGGAAGAGGAACAAGGAAAGAAAATGGGTAGGTGTAATTGCAGAAAAATGAGTCACCAGTGTATCCATAAATAAATTCTCTGTACAAAGAGGAGGAGGGGATCAGTGCTAGGGAACAAGCCTGAAAAGGAGATAGGATAGGCTGAAGTGGGAGTACTAAAATGCAAAGAAGTCTTCATAGAAGTACTTGACATCTATTCCAGTATCTTTGAGACCATCTTAATTTCAACATAATGATCCTGAAAGCTACAAGCTGAATTTGCAATAGACTGGAATTCTAATAAGATACTACAGATGGCTGAATTAAATGGAACTGACTCAGTGGAGTCCCTGACAAGAGTAACAGCTGGAATAGTGGCAGTGTCTTTGTTTCCAAGGACCATTAAAGCTTCTGACCTGGGCTGCTGAAAGTCCTTGAGGGATGTTTTCTTTAACTCAAAAACAAACAAAAAAAACCTCCCAGAGGTCCAGTGTATCACTTCTCTTGCAATAGATGAAGACACCCATCACTTATATTCCGAGATACCAAAGCATTTGTCTGCACTGAGCAACAGCTCCGGATGAACTTTGACAAAGTGAGTATCTAGCCAAAGCATCACAGGAAAGCTGTTTAAGGACAGATGTATCACTCTTACTGGTCTGTTTCATAATGCTTCTTTGCTTGAATTCAACACTACCAAGATACCATCCAGCTTCATTCCTGTAATGCTGCTTGCTGCGTACCCATTTAAAGTTTCAGGAGCTAGTGTCTCCAGCCCAGCATGACCAGTAGATCTGGACAAGGTGTCTTGTAATTCTTAGTCTCTGCAGTGTCCTGCACACCATACTAGAATTCATTCAGTAACAATAAAGGCTGTTGAATCATGAAGTATCAGTGCTCAGAAGTGTACTGTCCTGCCACAAAAAGCTATAAGCATGCATCACATGAAAACCAAGTCAAACATCTGATACTTTTCAGGTTTTGACCCCTCATGCTTGCTTCATACAATTAGAAGTGGTACTTCTGTCACTCAGATCCAAAGCTTTTTGGCTTGTGTAAATACTGGAAACGAAGTAATGCTATAAAGTAAAAGGTTTTAAAAAATATTTTACTATAAGTTGAAAAAGTATGTTAGTACTCTAGCTTTTTTTGGTAACTGGGTTCAAAATGTGATTTAAATTGTGAAGCCATTCTTAAGTAGAATTTTAAACTTCACATTCTTATTCATGCAAATTGCTTTAGTATCAGATATGTAAAATCCTGCAAAGCAGGAATGTTTTGAAATTAAAGCAGAAGTACAGGAGACTGAACAGAAGAGGATACCTGAGCACAGCTCACAGCAAACTTGGATTATAGCAGAACTAGTGTTCAATTTTTAACACTAAAAGGTCTGGATGTATCAAGGTGTACCTCCAAATTAGGGCATTTGTATTAGACTTTCAGTTAGGGCTTATTTCTTAAGCTTACTAACACATATCATAAGAAATATATGGGGAAACAAAGAAAATAAGCATACACATGGCTGTTACTGAATCCTTTACAGTCTCTGTTTATCATTTGAATGTGCTCTTGTTCCTGTACCTGGACACTACAGTGAAACCCTGGTTTCACAAAATGACAGGAAACTATCACCTATGGACATACTTTAGTACTGTGATACTACTGATAAGGAGAATTATGTGCTTCACAAGTTGGTGAACTGCTATCAAGGATAGTGTCTGATATCAATCTCAGACTGTTGTGATTTTGCTACATGTTCCCTGCTCTAACCAGTTCTTTGAACTCTGCTCCTCCAAGCCATGTGACAGCAGGCTAGTGCTCCATCTGTAGGTGATGTAAAATGTGCAACTGCCAGGGTGCAAGTTCTTCCTCTAGCTACAGTTAAATTCAATTACAATTCTGCTTCCCTAGTAAAACAGAACTTACAAAACCAGGAAGCATTTCCTGGAAAAGGCGGATGTATACCTGAATGCCTTTTTAACCTACCCTCACACACACCTCAAATGCATTTTTCTTTTTCAGTTTTTTTGATCTTTCACAGAAAAAACAAAGTATCTGATGCTACAAATTTACTGAATCCTACTGCTTAGCACAGAATGTGTGCTATTAGAAAGTTGTCTGAAATTTATGTACTTGTTCCCACTAATAAGCTTTGCACCTGCTAGAAAATGTGGAGGTATTTTGTTTGTTTTTTCCACAAATTTCTGTATGGACAGAAGCAACTCATATTAACACAGTCTCATTTCCTGAACAGATAACAGACAATTCAGGAGCTTCTGTCAACTCCCAAGGACAGTCACTCATTTATGACTAATATGAAAGAAAAAACCTGCTATACAGACATTAAATAAGAAAACCAAAGAAGTAATGACAGACATTTTTTTGTTCAGGAATTAAAAAAAAAATCAGTTACACAAAATCAGAACTTTGTAAATGATATTTGAATAGCTCCAAGACAAATTTTTACAAGGCACCTGAATACAAATACTTAAAGGAAAAAGAAAAAATACACACATTACTTAAAAATGAATTAAGTTGCTTTTTGCTTTTGATGCTGAAGTGTGTATTAAGGGTGTAGTATTACTGTACATTTTTTGAGTAGGGCCTACATCTGACTCAGAAATGTATTAGAAAGATTAAAGAAATACTTTGATATATTGCTTGCAGTTTACTCAAATGAGGTCTCCAAAATGGAAAAAAAATGAACAACATTCTTCTGTCCCTGTTTTATTTCAACCCTTGGCAATAAAATGAGAAGCTATAAAAGGAGCCTTTGTCACCAGCAACCCCTTGATCATGGGGAGGGGAAAAGGGAAAGGGAGTTTGTCTTTTACTAGATTATGATTTTATGCAACATATGATGGTATTCACAATGTGTGCTTTTACAGAAGAATATTCTTGTCTGAGTAAAACTACTGATGATCCCAAAGGACTATATGTGAGAACCTGAGGATCTCATTCCCATGTCCTACTGGTGTTACATAGTATTTGTTGTGTTAATAAGGTGACCAAAGTCTGCCCCGTAATAAAAAAGTACAGAACCAGACTTAAAATCTGTAACAAAAACAACATAGAAGACATTACCTCTAGTTGCTTGATGGCAAAAGGAGAACCATCTTGCTTTAATTTTTTAACAATTTCTTCCATAGTATTTGCTGAAAAAAGACTAAAAGAAAAAAATAGTTAGTAACTTCCAGTTCATTCATTTACTGACTTTAACTAGTAACTAACTGAAATTAGTTAATTAATGAATGAACTGGAAGGCTTCAGCCTTCCTCTTCCCTATGAAGCACTAGTAGCACAGAAATTAAAAACAGAGTTTAACCAGCTGATCTGGCTTTTCTTAGCAATGTGTTCCCTGTTGTTCAGTTTTAAGTAACCCAGTCGACAGGCGTCTCCTCTTCCTTTGCAGATCTCTAACATTTCAATAAACCTCACTTATGAACTCTGATATTTATCCAGAAACTTTAATTATTGCCATCAGTCTTATCTGTATCTTTATAACACATCAAATCTTTAGCTATCAGCTCCATTCTACTGGTTTGATGTCAACATCTTTTGTCTCTAATGTTAGTTCCTGCCATCCTTCTTGAAGAGTTTTAGATGCTTTTTATCACCCTCACTTCTCCTTCCCTTTCTGATACCCAGAAATTCCAAACAATCATGGAAGTGGCATTGTACCCATGGGTATAAAAGCACTATGTATCATTTCCTGTCCATCTGAACACTTTCACAAATCCCCATCCAATTTCTATAGAAAACATTCATTTTAATGTGCTGTATGCTAGTTGCCTGATTCATACGCCGTTATATTAAGCAAATATACTGAAGTATTTAATATACTGACAAGTGAAATATTTAATAAGCTCCCTAAAACCAAAGAAGTCTAAATGACTAACTCGAGTGTCATTTCTATCACCTTATCTGTGTAACACTAATACTGTTGCTGGATTTAACTTCATGTTCTCTATCCAATAGAATAAATAAGAAAGATCACTGAATACCTGTTAATCTTCTCCATATGTTCATCAAGTACAAACTTCTTTTCTTCATCAACTTTGCTCTATTTAAAAAGCAAATACATACTTTAGTTATTTGAGACTGAAAAGCTTACCACTATTGAAAAATTTGAATTATTTGTCACAGAAATATCAAATTAACATTTAATATTCATAAGATACTGATATTTTTAATAAATTATGATTTTGCAGTGTGTACAAATGAACTTGTCACTTTATTTTGTGACTGTTAAAGATGTCACCTCATAATGCAGCACTTGCTCTGAGCTACTATGTATGCATATTTGACTGGGCGGTTATCTTACATGTGAGTAATCATTCTATTAACTACATTTGTATCAAATACACAAAGCCAGTGTAGATAAATGTACTCAAAAATCTGAGAACACTTTTTTTAAAGTCTGATTTGCTTAAAAAATATACAGGCATGTATATATGGATTAAAAAAAAAACAACAAAAAATCCATTTCTCTTATCTTTTCTCTGTCACTTTACTAAATTTTACTTGTCAACTAAAGAGTGTGAAAGATCTGCTGGCCTTATGTGGAAAGGCTGTCAAATGTTTCCTCTCTTCTGGAATTAAGGGGTTTAGAACATAAGCAGATGTTACAGTAACAGCAGCTGAAGCTCAGAAAGGCTCCCCGTGTTTCAGCTCTGATAACTAAAAATACACAGCTTCCTTTTCTATTCACTGTCTTGTTAAGCAGCATAGTGCAACATATAATTACTCCTATGCTATAGCTATCTTGTCAAAATAATCAGTACTAATATGTATATTAGCTTATCCCATTTATTTTCTAATTAATCTTTATATATGAACTTAGTAATTTCCAAACAGCAATAATACGAGGAGACACTACTCATTTTAAAGCCAAACAACTGGGGAGTAATACTTAGATTGACTGATTACATTGAATCCTGATTTAATTCCAGAAGTTTCCATTATTTCAAAATAAATTTACAATGCACATCAGAACAGGTAAAATAGCCACTGAATAAACTGATTGTAAAGCTAAAAACTTTTATTTTCATGGCCATTGTTACATGGGGCTAATACAAATACTAATTCTGTATTATCAATACAGTTACATTCACCTTCAAAATCACAACAGAACTGTGGGTTTGCCCACTGGGAAAACAGCACCTTTCTCCCCCTGAAAATATTGCTTTAAGACCTCAGGTGCTTTCTGCACAAAGTTATCTGCACTCTGCAAATACTTATACTATTGATAACGGCTGCACTTACTGACAGCCTTATAATTATCTCAAGGTTGCAGACATAAAACATTTGAGAAATTAAAGGAACAACTTGAGTCTTTAAATTGAGGCTTCAAATCTGGACTGCAGATCAAAATAATGCTAAAATTTACATCAAATGCATCAAGCTAGCAAAATATTTGTTTAGGTTGAAAAATTTTGTGCGATGGGAATATGACATCTACTTTCAAGTGAGCGGTATAGCATTTAATAACTGGCACTATAAGTTCTTCAGCCGCAGGGCTAGGCCTACCTGTCATTTGTGTGTCAATCCTTGAATTTTAGGCTAACCCCCCAGACTGCACTTGCCATCATGTACAACTCCCAGTCTCCTAGTGGCTATCTATTTTGCCTTCTGGAAAGAGGGCTAGAAATCTAAGAATAACAGGGGAAAAACTAAGCAGCAATATATTTCCTGCATCATCATGCTACTGGCTGGAAACTTACATACATAGAAAAAAGAGCACAATGATCACAATAGAAATTTAAGGTGAATCCAAAATGAATAAAAAGTGAAGAAAGACTTTGAAATTTTAATTTTGACCACTGTAGTCATTAGTACTACAAATTAGTACTTTATAGAATGCAAGAGTTTAGAACCATATGGTTTATGGTTTTAACCATAAAACAAATGATTAGTAGCATGGATAAAAAAGAATTTATATTTACATATATTTAACAATTCTGCTTGATTTCAGTAACTCATGAGATTACCTTCACATGGTAAGAGTTCAGTAAGTCTGCAATATTTTCTGTTGAAGGAGATTTCAGTGCTATCAGGTCTTTCTCTAAGGCAGGTAACTATAAAAATAAGATTAATTAAAAGTAAGTAAACCAAAATGTACTTCTTGGATTATGGGCTGCATCAAGAGAAGCATTAGCAGCAAGTCAAGGGAGGTGATTCTCCCCCTCTACTCTGCTCTTGTGAAACCCCACCTGGAGTACTGTGTTCAGATGAGGGGCCCCCAACATAAAAAAGACNTCACTATGAGGGTGGTGAGACACTGGAACAGGTTGGCCAGGGAAGTTGTGGATGCCCCATCCCTGGAGGTGTTCAAGGCCAGGCTGGATGAGGCTTTGAGCAACCTGGGCTAGTGGAGGGTGTCCCTGCCCATGGCAGGGGGGTTGGAACTCAATGATCTTTAAGGTCCTTTCCAACCCAAACCATTCTATGATTCCTGCTGTGATAATAGTACTATATAGTATATATGTACATAAACACCACCCCGCTCCCAGCTTCTGGAGAGACCTTGAAGAGGCACCAAGTAAACAAGGAGTCAGAGTTTATTTTCCAGGATTGAACAATCTGAATTTAATTATGTCTGCAGTGATCAGCAAAGAACTCTGCTTCCCACGCAGACACACAGTGCAGTACCTCAGCTGCAGCAGGTAAACCCAGCCTACAACAGTCTGAGAGGAAAGAGCAGGAGTCTGGCAACCAGGCTATGCTCAAAATAGTATCTAACCAGCTCCACAGTGATAGTCATGGGTTTTTACACAGAGAAGGAAAGCAAGTAATTGTTTCTCCTTCACTTATGTCTGTGCAAGTTACTGGAACATTGACTCTATCAAATATACTAATTTTTATACTTTCTTACAGCCACTGTAAGAAACAAATAGGGTATCTGTTAAGGAGATTGATAAAGAACACATTAATGGGGTGTTACCTAGATTAAAAACTTTGCAGTTGTACAACTAATTTCTAATTTCAGACACTGTATAAATTGTACAATTTTTCAAGCAACTTCAGGTATGCCCTTCAGCAGTCAACTCATGAAGAAAGCAGCATTTGCTGTCTTTTCTTCCAAGCAAAGCTATTGCTAGCTGGCAAGTGTTATAATGACAGCTTGAGAGTATCTTATGACCCCTGTTCCCAGTGCACCGCCAGCTAATAGAATTGCTCCTCTGCACACATCCAAGTTGGTGAAAGTATATTGGTGTGCTGCACAACTCAAACTTGTCATGACGGATGTAGGCTGTGCCCTTGCTAGCACTAGTTAGCAGCTTACCTTTTCAGAGTCTACAAAATGTGTAGCGATGCCAGCTTTTTGTACATCTCTTCCTTTCAGCCTAAATCCTGTTAGTGCAAGATAGTAGCCAATCTTTCCTGATAGTCTTGGCAAGAAATATCCTCCACCCACATCAGGAAAAAGGCCTGTAATAAATAAAACAAAAAAACCCACCAACATGAAGGGAGAAGAACTTGGCCTGATAATGCATGTAACTTAGTGGCTATTTCTTCATGTCTCACCTTCATCTCCCTGACTTAGGCACAGCTCTCTTGCCCAAGCTTCTCCTTGACTTTGACATTTCTTTGCCATTAAAACCCTTCCTAAAAGCAAACTCTTGAACACCTTGCAAACTGTATCCTTTCCACTTGCACATAATTTACAAACATATACCAGACAGTAGTGTTAATGGTATTTGCCAACAACTTGAGACATTTTTAGATGCATGAAGAATCAAGCATGCTCTCAGTAAAAAAAACAGCAGTGATACAAAACTGTGAAATGATTTGTACAAACTCAAGCTGGATGCTGCTTTTTCTCTGAAATCTTTTGTTACAGTAAAAATATAAAACGATGATGAATGCCCCTTGCACAGCTAAGTTTGAACAAATTTTGGGGCTGAGAATTCATTAATAGATCAGCCATGTTGCCAGGGTCTTCCTGAAGATGTTGGCATGAGATGCTGACCTAATACCTGGCTCTTTGACAGGGATATGACTAACCTGAAATTTTTAAAAAATTATAAAACTTTCCAGTTTAGTGACTGTCTTACATTTTTATATATTTTAATTCTACAGAGTAGGGTAATTTTTAAAAATTCAAAGCTGTGAATAAAATTTAAGACTTTTGAAAGTTGTAATTGAAAAATATATAACTACCTTTATCAAAGTTTGACTATTTAAAATCATCACTTTGTCAATATCTACCTTATTCTGTTGTATACATTAAACACCTACAAAATAAATTCAAACACTTTTGGTAACATTTAACATACATAAAACTTAAGGAAACTTTAGATTAGCTGTTATCAGTCTCAAAAATTGAAATGTAAAGCAGCAGTGTCCAGTTATTACTTCAAAATAATTAGCAGTGGTGCATTGATGAAAGCCAAGGTCGTCTGAAAAAAAAATTAAAGCTGTGGTGGTGTTTTTTTCACTTTGAGAGAATAAATGAAACATGAAAATAAATGAAAAAAGAATACAAATGAGCAAGAAGAAACTTAGAAAAAACTTGCCAAAGCAAAGATAGTAACCAGGAAGATTAAGATGTACATAAGGAGTTTAAATGGGGTTCTGATAGAAGGTGGTAATTTTTCACACATAAGTAATTGCTTTCAGCCACAAAAGAGTCAACATATGTATTACAGAAACACCCTATTACAAGTATTTTAAGATGTGGGAAATTAGTGGTCCCTGAGTATTCTTCCCTCTTGGACAAAATCAAGGGGAGGTTTCTTTTAGACAGCTTCTCTTCAGTGTTTTCTTCTCAATCTTTAAAGTTTATCATTGCCTTATGTTCTCACCCATCTCTCAGCTTCTCCTCTGGTTCCCTCTTGGTCTTCCCTTAGTTCTGCTGCCTCTAATACATCACAAAGTTGCTTTTAGGAGCCACTTCCTATCAGTTAGTTGTAGCATCCTATTCACATTCTCACTGATGTGCATGTTGCCGTTAACTGATTTATTCCTCATCCCACAGTCTACTGAGACATATAACTCTTCTAAAATCCTGAATGTCTTGTTGGCACCTTTTAAAAGTCTCAAGCTTTATGAACCCCAATTCATCACTTGCTTTCTTTTTCATCTATATTCTTATTCTGAGTAGTCTACTCTGCATTTTACTTTCTCAGTTTGAGCTATTATATCTATAATCCTGATGCCAAGACTGTAATTTAGTTTTATGTTTCTATTAATCTGTCTCACTTTAGATACCCTACTACTGCAAAAAAAATCCTTAATTTCAAAGTGAAACTTCTCTTACAAATGCCCTCCAAAGCAAAAAGGCAATTACATTTTTCTTCCCATCCACCAGCACTTCAACAGCAACAACCTTTTCCTCTTTGCTGTACTTCAAATACTGATGCTGAAGTACTGTTCTCCCCATGATCCAGTAAGTTTCCAGAGCCATCTTCCCGTTGGAATCTACAGGGCCCTTCCACATGGCCATACACAGGGAAATTAATTCTAAATAAACTGTGAAGTTGATTAGCTTAAATTGCATTTGAGGCAAATAAAACTAAACTGAATGAAGGTTTCCTTAATTATTAAGGAACTTACAAACAGTCCCTGTTCTAGATATTTCTTTTAATTCTTTCATTAATGCCTCGCATTTTTTTCTGCTTGCCGCTGTTTCTCTCTTAATATATTCCATGCAGTTGATTTTTTTTTTCCCCCTTTTGATAGTATTTACCAATTTCTCAAATCCCTACTTAAATAAGAGAAGAACTGAATGGCTGCTGGGCTGCCCAGGCTAAAAGCCTGTGCCTGTAATGCTGACTTTCAGTCTGTGCCCCGAGACAGATGCAACACGCTTAATTGTAATCCCAATTGTGAAACTCTGCAGCTGCCAAGCATAAGATAAAGGTAATGCTACTACATTCCAACCTTATCTTACAGAGGTGGTTGAAGATTTATTAGTAAATGACTTACAGAAAGCTAAAAACTTAGAAGGATATACAAGAAAATGTCCACTATGACTATAATATCACCTTAAAGCCCACCTCTTACAATATACTTCCATCTTTTGTTCTTCGCCCCAGTGGTTTTTCCACACCCTCTGACATCTAAGCTGCTTTCTAGTCCTTTATCTTATATATGCCAGTTTCAAACTCCTACAGTCTAGAACTGCCTTTTATTTCTATTTGCAAGGTGGCATATCTATCTATATCCTTTTATTTATGGTGGTGTATAGATGCAGAATAATTATGTGAAAATGTAGCAGCTGAATGAACGCTTTGATCATTTCACAGAAAAGGTGTAATGCCTACTGAAACAAGTGAACATATGAAAGAATCAATTAATACAATATCTAGACAGCTAGACATTTTAAACGTACACCACAGAGATCAAAACAGCTAAGCCCTTAAATCCTAACAGATTTCAGTGGTTTTACTTCTAATCGATGCTAACAGGGTTTTAACTACTTTCTTGCCTAAGCAAGTTCTAAGCTTTCCTTTACGTCTTCACAGTCTATTTTTAAGTCCTGTCAACACAAGAAATGTATGTGAAGTACATAATTTTTTTAATATAAGACTATTCATATCTTTACATTTGAAGAAGAAAGTGATGGAAGATATCTTTATTATTAGAATAATTTTATATGCCAAAGAACCTTTCTGTTTAGTTAAAAAAATTTGTTTCCTTCAAATGGTTTTCTTGTACAACTGATTATGAACTTCAGGAGTTCAGCAAATTCATGTTATATTAATGCTTGAGCTGTTTAGTTCACCAAGGTTTGGGTTTTTTTCAGCAGAGGGCTGCAATAGTTCTTATTTTTCTCATCCCAAACTTATTTGTTCAGGAATTACATGACATTTATCAGTTAGCAGGAATTGCTCTAATATTTTTTTTCAGGAGTTAAAACGATAATGAGCTTGGTTATATTTGGGGGGTTTACTACATTTTATTTGACTTGACACTCAGCTCATTTAATATTTTAAGCATTTCAGAATAAGTCTTGTGAAATGTTTCATAGAGGCTGGATAGCAACAAACAATAGATAATACATGTAAGACACTTAAAAAATATAAATGCTAGATCTTTTAAGCATTACTAACAGGAAGCACTACAAAAATCCAATTATTAGCTAAGTGTGCATTTTAACTTGTAATGAGGTTATTGTATTTAAAATATTCTCAACAAAACCAGAATTATTATAACTTTTATTATCTCTCAGAATTGAGTCCTGATTTTATTTTTACATTATTTTTTAGTTTTAACATTACATAGCTCTTTGGAAATTCTTTTAAGAAAATAACAGTATTCCTTACAACTAATTCTTCGAGGTGAAACTAAGACTGAACCTAATAGCACCATGTCTGGTGCCATTTAAGCTGTTTAACCACCAGATAAGGTTCTCTATTCTGAATAAATGTGTTCAACAGGGCCACATATTACAGACTCCCCTGATTCTCCTGCTTGAGGTCATAAAGATGAGAACAATTGCAACCATCCTTCAGCTGCCTGGCCTTGGAAAGATGTAGAAACTAGAAATTTTGCAGGAAAGAAATGCAGGATAGATTAGATTTTTGAGCACTCTTCATACATGTTATTGACAGGCAGGGAGAAGGGGCTTGGACATTGAAAGCATCAATGCAGTATATATGCCAGACAACAACAGGTTTGACGTGAATACTGTGGTGGTGTCAGGATTGTCTTGAAGGGAAACATGAATGATTTTACTGGAAGGTTCATTTTAATCTGACTCTTCTTGAGCTGTACCACTGTCTTCATATAGTTCTGAGACACTTTCTTTTGTACATGTCAGAGTTGACAATGAAGCTGTAGGATCAAACATTAGAAAACACAAGGTATGTGTTGCCTTTTTTCCAAAAAAGACGATGATACTGTGACCTTGCCTGCACGCAATCTCTACACAACTGCAATAGGCTTACATTAATAATCTACAAGAAAGCTGGAGTTTCAAGATCTGTCTCATTAACATTGCAGATCAGCTTGTAGTATGGCCAGTTTGACTCATACTCGGTTCCAAATGTAAAGCTGACATACTTGCACTGGGATCCTCAGACTTTATCTGCCTACATCTGTAGCGAAGACTTTGTTCCTCAGATCTACTTCCATTTTTAAAAAAATGTATCCTGACAGTCCTTGTGCCAGTCTAGACAGTAAAACCCAGGTTTAAGAACCTCAGTTATCAGCCTCCTAGAATACAGATAAGTTTCTGCTAATTTAATAGGAAATACTTTCATATATGGTCATTCCCAATTCCTTTTTAAAATTCCTTCATTACCACCACTTTCAGTCAAAGACATTTTATCTTTATTACGCTCCTGTTAAATATTTTAACATGTGATAATCTGTTAAAATACTTGCCTATTGCTGTTTCTGGCATTGCGAAAAGTGTCTTTTCTGTAGCAACTCGGAAATGTCCATGGACTGAGAGGCCAACTCCCTATGCATGGAGCACAAGCAAAGGACACAGTTATAAAATCACCAGTAAAATAAATCATAAGCATAATCCTATGTAACACACCTCTTGCTCTGCTCTACAATGAAACAATATTAGATTTACAATGCACAGCTCAACTAAATATTAAAAGGCCTTTTACAGTTTAAACACTAATAAAGCATCATATTACCTTTATGATTTGGCTGAAATAGCATTCTTCCTTAAAGACTGGTGGGTCATGGAGAGATTAACTTCAAAAGCCCATGAATGACCGCATTTTCTCCATTGGACTACCAAGGGAGTTGAAAGCCCTTTACTAATGTTATCCCATCTATAATTTTTGTGCTGAAATTAAACCACCAACCAAAGAAGCACCAATACTTTTTGGAATGTATATGAATTGCACAAAGTTTTAGTTATAATACTTTTAAATAAATAATAAACTGTTCTTATAATGTGATAATTACCTACTTTGTCAATAAAGAAGTATTTTAAGCAGGAAAAATCTTCAGCATTATTGATTAAAATTCAAAGTATGTGGTTAGAAACTCACTTATTAGAAACAGAATTCACATTTCTAAGTATCTAGCCCTATTCTCTGGCAGTCCTTCTTGATCAGACACTTCCCTCAAGAGCAGAAGAGCTCCTGGTGTTGTCTATCACGTATTTTCTGATTTAGGCAGTGAGCAGCAGCAAGGCCAAATATATATAGTATTTTTTTTCAATTCACACAAAATTATTTTAATTTTGTGTAAACTGACAAATTTAAAGAAAAATTATCTGACAAAATTTCTATTATTTAGTAGGACAGATGCTTATTAGTTTAAGAGTATCCTGTGTAAGGAACAAATGCTTCCAGTCAGAATTCTAAATGCATTCCTTTGTGCTTCTGGATTTTGTGATTTTTTTTTTTTTGCTGAAATCTTACATGGCTAAGAGCCCCACATAGGAGGTCCTTTGCACTATTAAAATATCTGCAGTAGGGCTGTGTTCACTTCACCAAATAGTTCTGGCATTTACACATACAGGTCTTAATGCTCTAATGTCTTTATTAGAGTACACTATATCCTGCACTGTCAGAGTCCTACCTTTCATGTCTTCAAATATATACCAAAACTAATGTGTTCCTTCAGACTGCTCCAAGATAATAGATTCCTATGGTGAATCAGGCTTGTTTTTTAATCCAGACAGTTTATCTTAATTCCACAAGGAAACTTTTTTTCCCACTGACAGCTGTTTAAGTCTTGTAAAGGATACTTAAAGAATGAGACTAGAAGTTAAGGAGTTAAGAAATGAACAAGCAATCAATTTAAACAATTTTTCTGTAGGGCTTATATCTGAATCTATAAAAAAAAACCATAGATAAGAGCAGAAATGGTGGTCTGACAATGTATTACTGGAGATTGGCTATAAGGGTGTTTGGTTACAAATTACAAATTTATTACTGCATGGATATTAAGATATCAGTCTTAAAAACAGTAAGTTACAACTCCACTATTAGACTTGGTGTGCCTCAAGGAGGAACACAATATCATAGGCAGTTCAGCTGGAATTCATCAACAAGCCTCTCAAACACCCAGTAGAGTATCTGAATTTTACTTTCTGTATACATGATTTCCTACTCAAGGCAATATTTCAAAAGTCATTATGTGACTATGTGTAGAAAATGTATCATTTCCATTTTTTTAATCATGATGAATACAGAACCATATTAATGAAATTTTTATAATGAAAAATAAGGTGCTAATTACTGATAGATGGAGAAACAAAATAACAGCTACTACAAATCTTAAAAGTTAAGTTGTAGCTGGGAGGCTATATTATCTTAAATTGAGAATGACCCGTATTACCTAATCAGAGAACTCATCACATCTAGGGGTGTTTTTAAGAATTTGAGGGCCACAACAACAGAGAACCATACAGAGCAAAATAAATATGCCCTTCCTGAATGACATACATAAACATCTGTTCACATACAGAAAAGTATATCTGTGTCACAGCAAAATCATAAATCCCACTTGTCTATTTACTAAATAACTCAGACTGTAAAGGAATCACTGCCTAGGAAAGCATAAGTGACAGAATAAAAGAAATGCAATTAGAGAACACCTGCAGGAATGTTGCTTGTATCATCTTCACTAGGCTAATAAAGATTTTTTTAGCTGTTCAAGCAAACAATTTTATGATAATATCAATATTAATATCATCTGCAGTGAAAGTCCTGTTGTAACAGTTCACATCCAATGATTACACTAATTTTTAACTGCATGAGAATACAGTTCCTTTTAGGGCTAGAGCCACAAAAGAAATGTGGCAATCAATAAACACACTGAGCATAACACAACAAAGGGCAAACGCATCTGAATACAGATCTGTAAAAATAGCCAAGGTGCAGCAAAATTGTTTTCAAAAGCAGTAGTTGGCAAAGTCAGCAAGTGGAATTGATTCAGGAAGCAGCAGGAGCTTATAGCTATGTTAGATCAAAAATCACTGATGTAAGAGCATTACTCCCTACATCCAGATACAGCAAATCTTAAACTGAATAAAAATTAATCTTTGTTCATCATTAATGTTATGGACCACTTCAAAGTGTATAATCCATTTTTATCTGTAGATACTAACCGACAAGATGACTTAGTGAACCAGAGCAATGCAGCATAACAGATCCATCTGGACCAAGAATATAACATTGGTTTATGGCATATAAATCAACTCTATACAAGTATTTAAAAAAATTTTTTTTGTGAACCTTTCTGTCATTTAGTGTGGTATTTGAAAACACAAAATATTAATGCCATTTAAATTAAAATATAAAATATTAATTTCCACATACTGCTTAAAGCTGCTCAGTCCAAATTTCTACAGACATACAGAAGCAAAATGAGCTGACTGGAGATAGATTATCTATAATAATATCTGATGTTTCAATCTTGTTCTCCTGACCCTGAATTATTTAAACAAATTTGATCCAACTATATTATTGTAACAGTGAAACCTGGAAAAAAAATACATAGGCTATTCTGTGCAGCAGTGCTGCTACAATGAGTGTCCTCTATCAATAGAATTGAGACCGAATTTTTAAAAGCCCTGTTTTGACTTTTCTACTGCCAGACAAAACTTATCAATGATCTCAAACTGGTTTTTATTAGGGTAGTTATCTGCAAGAGCGGTATTTTTTCCCCTGTGTAATCCGCAGGGACTAACCCAGTCTGATGGTGAGTGCCCATGCTAGTGTTGCCATTGCACCTGGCAGACCATACAGAAGCAGTGGTGGCAGTTAAACATGTGCCTCCGCAGCAGCGATTGAGTGCCTGCAGTTTCATGTTCTCCCTTTCCATGTATGTTGGCTCCTCCAAGGCAAAAAGCAGCAGGTTGAACAGTTTGGTCTCACGGTCCAGTCTGGCCTACAGACGCTGCGGCTCGACAACCGTGACCCAAACATAAAATTCTACCAAGAATTCCTTTTGATTACTCAGAATTTTCTGAAAGAACTTATTTCCAGCACTAAGAATGTTTTCTGCTTTTTTTTCACTACTGTGTATTACTTTCTAAGACTTACATTTAGTAAGCCTACAAAACTTCCTGGCATCAACAGTCAGCTGTCTGTTAAAAATACTCTTTCATGTCAGAGGAATCAGAACTTTCTATGGACACAAGATTTCTGCAACAGAAAGAAAACAGAAGATGTAAGAAGACTTAGATCTGAAAAGCCTGTAGCAAAAGTAATTAATTACTAGCAAGTGAAACTATTTTTAGTGTTAAATTTGAAAGCATGTTTTTCCCCAGTGTTTCCCTATACATAACTGGCCATCTATATTCAGAAAAAAGATAGTGGTTTTTTTATTATTGCAAAAATTCTGGAAGATAAGCTCTGTCCCTCTGGCCCTCTATATCACCTCAAAATCTAGCTTCTGCAAGAAACCTGTATGTCCAACTCACCACATCTTAATGATTGCAGGGAGGGCAGGCAAGCAGGAGGGAACCCCCTTCAGCAACTTGCATCAATGCATAATGAAGCTTTTAGGTTTTATCTTAAAATGGAATTGTCTTTTTGTTTTTAAAGAAAGGCAACATAACTTTATTTATACAGAGGCATTTGGGATGACAGGAGTGAATTGATGGGATTGTGTAATGCTGTTCTATTTTTCAGGAAAAAGTGCTTAGAAACTATAAAATAGATTAAAACAAACTCAAGGAGAAAATAAGCATTCAAAATCTTCTGGAAATGAGAAAAAGTATCAGCAATATAAAATAATGGAGAAGCAGGCAAAGATAATTCTCTTCAGAACTTCTTTTCCTTGTTGGAAAAAGGATGGCAAAGGATGGTTCCCATTCATACTGAAGCCAGTCACTTGACGGTGATATAGAAGATCTTTATATTTCTTTCACAGAACATGAAGACATGAGTTCAAATCATTTTTTGTGAAGCCAAGAAGAGAAAAGGTAAGAAGTTGGCATAAAAATCAGAGGAATTTCTCCAGTCTAGAATCTGGCAAACCAAGTTGCCCAAAATGGCTAATAATTTTTCATTTTTTAATCTGAAAAACTTTAATTTACTCATCAAAAGCATGCCCTGCAAATATACACAGGCTCTAAAATCTAAAAGAGGCAAAGTCCCAGAGAAAGAATTAGGGTGAATGGAAGAGATCATAATGTGCTTAAAATTGCTTTTTTCATTCTAGTGGTTTTTAAACTGTGAACAGATTAGGAAAGATTTCTGTGGTCTCTAACTTTTCACACCTTCTGTGAAACTATCAGTGTAGCTCCTGATTTGCCTTTAAGCAGCACCACTTCTCTCCATTGGCTTCTGAGGGTGGCAGGACCTACTTCAGGCAGCTGTTTTGGCATCTCACCAGCATTTAGAAGACTTGCTGATGATGACAGCACTCTCACTGTTTTGGTTTTTTTTCCTTTCTCTTTGCCTTTTTTTGTCTTTGTATGCACATTTTTTGCTTCTCTCTGCCTCTTCTCACTTGAAGGCCCTTACCATCAGCGCATCAACTCCAGCTCTCCCAAGCTGCTACCACACTCTCTCGCCCTGCCTCTCTGCACCTTCTTTGTGCTGTAGTCAAAACTGGACAAGCTCCTACTTGACCATCTTCTTTGCAACAACTGCTTGACCTGTTCCTGCTCCCTGCAGGGAGGCTTCACAGGGAAGGAGAGGGAAATAATGAGGTAACCCTCAGTATGAGTCTAGGCCTACACGAAGGCCTATAATTAGAGAAAAATAGTGAAACTTCTAGCAAGAAAGAGTGTGGTGTTAAATGGAAACAACAAATCTGTGCAGAAGCCTGCAAAATTCTCAGTGATGACAGTGCAGGGGTTGGAAACTTTTCTATGAAACTACAAATAAAACCTCCTTTAAACATATACATTTTAGAAAAAATCTAGAAAGTACAGCTTAAAACTTCAAATTTAGTCTCAGCAGATAAGTGATGTTTGCTCTGTGATGAGGTCTGTATGTCATTATATTGAGCAGGAATGCAAACACTTGTGTAATTCTATAATACTAAGTGCAGTATGACTGTTATTATACCAACATCTGTACAATGTACGTTCAGGAAGTTTGCCTTTCTTTTCTGGCTGTAAAATAGCAGCATCCATTCCTTTTCATAGTGTACATTAAACAACTTGGTCATTGTAGGGGTGGGAGAGGGAGGGGAGAGTTTTACTTACTGCACCAGTACTGACCCATAATTTGAAATACTTGTTTTCAAGACAGTGCTTTATGATAAGCCCTGTGGGGAATAACATCACAGGGAAATCATTGAACATTCAGTGGTTATTTTTTGTTGATGCTGATATTATAGTCCGATTAGCTACACAATGAAGTGCACCATTTGTCCCTAGGATCATACGCAGGAGCTTAGCAGGCAGACCAACATGCCAGATGGTAAATATACTGTAACATCAGCAAAAAGCAAATTCTTTCCTAGTATTGACCTAGCATTGTTTTCAACATCCTATACTACAAAATCTAAGTGGTGCACAAGTCAATCTCACAAAGATTTGTTTCAAAGCACAACAAATAACTACTTGCAAAATCTGTATTCTATTTTACAGTAAAAGCTGCCTTCAGCTGTGAAGCACTGGCAACAAAAGAGGCCACAAGCTTTTATGTGGTATACATCCATGAGTTTCCAGAGGGAGGGGGAGAGGAAGAGAGAGAAATGAAAAGCAGCTTATCTAGGTTTAGTATGACAATTACTTTTACTTTAGGGCAGATTTTAGAGCATAAATTAAAACAACACCAAAGATGTTCAAGTTTCAGATCACTGACAAGAGGCATGACATATAAAAAGGAAGAAAAAGAAGAATCAGAAGTCCCAAGAAGCACTATTTGTAAGTTCCAGTTTCTTAGCTTTGAAAAATAATGTCCATTACAGTATAGAAGTGCTGTGCTATGTAAAATAATAATTCCTCGTGAACTTTTATACGCTGCAGTTATTCAGCCAAAGTGCATATGTATATTAATAATAAGCAGAATTTCTATAGTTTGCAATAAAATTTGCACCACACATTAAATAATAAATAAATAGCTGTTTGCTCTGTGAGTAATATCCACCTGTGCACTTCAGGAATGCACACTCCTCTAATTAAAAATTGTATCGCAAGTGGGCAAAATAATTTCTGAATGTCAGTCTCAAATGCTGCTATCTACACCTCTGTATAAAAGCTGTATGCACACCCTAGAAGCAAATAAATAAAAAAACCAGATGGAAAGACATAATGTGCTTTCCCCCAGCATTGTATTTTATATGCCTGACAAATATCAGAAAATGCCTAACTTAAACATAAATGTAGCAGCTGCAATTACCACAGCCTGTAATATTTGTCTGGCTTCTTTTTCTACAGCAAACAAGGAAAAAAAATTATTTGCAGATGTATATCAAAATTTTTATGTTTATGATGGTAGTGAAAGGAACATTTCTAAAGAGTTACAGCCACACAATCTGGATAAAAATGGGACAGGATAATGACAGCTATTGCTCAGCTCCAGCTCCTTGGTATACTGGAATTCTACTGACTAAAAGGTATAACATACAAGCTGCTTCTGACATCACTACCAATTTCCTTGATAAGAAATACTAATGTAATAAGAACTGTTGACCAAATCCTGCTAAAGTGTACACTTAGATGTTTGTAACTGTATTGGCAGAAAACCCCTGGTACCTGTAGCAATCCTCTGACAACAGTGTTCAAGAAAGCATCATATTAATTGAGCTGTTGGAAAGTGTTCACTGTAAATTACATTTCTAGTCTCAGTAAACTCTCTTAAACTTGTACGGTGTACCTAAGCCTTCATTTTCTTTGAATGTGCTCCAGATCTGTCAGAACACTCGCATATAGGCAAGATCTTACATAAGGTAACACACAGGCATGCTAATAAATAACCAATATATTAGGTAAAGAAAATATTGACTGAACATCTTCCCCTCAATAGCATTTCAAATTAGGTAGTTTAGAAAAAGGCAAGATGCAGCTGATATTTTGAGTGTTCAATTGGAAAACAGTTAAGCTGTAACTTTCAATGCTTATTTAAATACAAAAAACATCTAAAATTACATGTAAGCAGTGCAAAGTGTAAAAGTAGTCCTAAAAACACTCCTGAAAACTGACTTCACTTCTCCTTGTAAGAAATTCCTTTATTTTAGGAATTGGCCGCCTTTTCACATAATTATTCTTATTTTTGTGATTGAGAATGATTTCTATTAGAAATATTGATTCCTGAAAAAAGATGACAACTTCATATGGTATCTTCTGAGCAAGCTCCTCAACAGCTTTTATTTATTCCATGCAAGAACCTCAAACAGCCAAGAAATAACCAAATATGTTTTCTTCCATACTGGGCAACCACGGGAAGTAGGCCAATTCCTGTTGTATGTGACATGACAACCTGCTTTTTTTTTTTTTTTTTTTTTTTTTNCTGGTATAAATCTCTATCAAGTCTTTCCCCATATGTCTCAGAACATTATTATAAAGAGTGAACACTGGAAGTATACAAAACATTACTGAACAAACTTCTATAATTATGAAACCCTTTTAGAAGGTGGTGAGGTAAAATTTCACACATATGCCAGGCTAAAATAGAAATAAAACACTGCAAACTCCCTCCAGAAAATTATTAATTGAAATTTTGATGAGTCTTTATTGATTAAAGCAGAACAAAAGCTTAAAACAGAAGTGTTCCACTTTTTCCTGAAGAGGGGTAAAATGTCATCCTTCCCAAAAGTCAAATTCTTCTTCAATTGTTACTAAGACAAATGGACTTTACCTGATGCAACAGAGAATAATTACAGAGGAAAGATGCAAACTTCAAGCAAATTTCTGCCTTAAAGACCTACATATCAGATGCTTAGATCTGATTTACAAGGAAAGATTTCTCAAACAATATCAGCCTCTGTAATCTTTTGCTGAAAATGAAATGGCAATAACACCAAAAATAAGTAAAGCTAAATATCAGGTAATCAAAAAAAGATGCAGTAATTCTGAATCTGTAGTACAGAAGGGAAGCATGGTCAGATGCACAGTAGAAGGAATATTTCCAAACCATAGGGTAGGTTCAGGGATTTAGCTGCATCTGTTTCTCTGAAACCCCTACATAACCCTCTGATTAAAATGATGATGTCACTCAGTAAGCAGCATTCTGAAAAGGCTTCATTGTTTTGAACTGTGATGTTTCTGATGCTTCCCCATACACAGCATAGTTTCCTCTCATAAACAAACTAGGGAAACACAGCCTTGATGATGTCACCATGAAATGGACAGCACAATCATCTGAAAGTATATTAAGAGTTACCAGCAGTTTGCAATCCAACTGAGGGGGCACCCTAGCTGAGGTCATAGAGAAGCCAATCATTAATGAAGTTTGATTTGGTATTTTCATTATCTGTTTGGATGATGACACAACAAGGATTTCTATAATTTACAGATTACTTTTTGGGAAAGCAAATGCTTTGAAGGGAAAGATCAGAATTCAAAACCAACTCACTCTGGAGATCAGAGAGAAACTAACAAAATGAAAAGAACTACACTTAAGAAAGCACAATCAAATGCAGAGATTACAAGTCTGTTTTCTATAGAACAAATGCCCAGGCATTTTTCAGGGATTTACAGCAACCACAAGCTTAATACAAATAATAATGCAATGCTGTCACAAAAACAACTACATAAGGTATGATGCTACAGCAGAGTCTGTACCAGCAGGCACCAAAGGGCTAAAGCATAACCCACTCAGCCTAGATTCAAAACACCTGGGAAGTCTAACCAGCGTGATAGGGGGAGCTATAAAAGGCAATGCCAGGTGATAGGACACTCAGGTTTCTTGAAGGAGGAAATGAGTACTATTTTTTTTTTTCTTTGTAGTCTTTGAGGAAAAGGGTAGCTTCACAAGATTATTTGACAAACAAGCTCTGTTCAAGGAAGAAGATTTAAAATTGGTAAAAGGTAAGTGATAAAAGAAATGTACTGTGATGGAAGTTTGTGTTATGTAAGAAGAAAAGAGGTAAGAGTAATAGTTTTAAAAATAACTAGAAGTGGTGGTGTCCTAACACCTGATGCTTTAAGAGGCTGCTATTTACATAAACTATTTTTGACAGAATATCTCTGTAATATATGGGAGATAATTATTCTGCTCCATGTGGTGCTGATGAGTCCTCCAGCTGAAATATTGTCTGGTCTCTGATAATGAACTGTAAAGTACATAAATTGGAGAGATTCCAGGGGATTGCAAGAAGAACGATCTATAGTAAACTAATCTATAGCAAAGGCTGAATAACTATCCTTATCCCCATTAAAGAGAGGTGGCTGGGAGCAACGAATGTAAGTCTCTCAAAATGTGCTTAGAGAGCTGTGACTAAGACAGGAATATATTGATTACGCATACTGAAGCCTTAAATTAAGACACTAGGGAATCTTAACTTGAAAGAATAACTAAGCACTTGAGTAGGATGTCTAGAAAAAAACAGAATTCCTGCTGTTGGAGAATTCTGAATGCAGTAAGTGAAAGTCTGCTAAACAATCATCTAGCTATATTTAATCCTACTTCAAGTGCAAAAGAATAATCCTGAGGCTCCTCCCATCTCTGTGTTTCTCCATAGTCTAAATCTTAATGTATTTGACATTACTAGCTGAGTGACTAACACAAACAGTACTTTAAAAAAATTCTGCTCTCTCATAGTCACCTTAAAGATACTATATGTAACTTAGATGTAGACTCTCAGTTTAAGGAAAAACCATTGCCTAAAATACCTGTAGTACTAGGTGTGTGGACAAAACTAATGGAAAGTCACTCATGAACCCAAAGACCCAATTAACAAGTTGTGTTCTCATACTCCCAGTCCATATACTGCAGTCCTTCTCTCTGAGGAGGGAATAAAGCTGTCAGTGCTGCATGCTGCTATTGCTCTCACAAACTGGGCCCTAGAATCTGAGGGAGCTGAGGACGGAAATAAGGCTGGGTGACCTTTATCTCTTTAAATTGCGAGCTATATTGAAGTTTCAACTTCTTATTCCTCTTTTTAAACATGAAGATTATAAAGTAAGATTCTCAGAACAACGAAATGCACAGAGCTTTGCAAAGAATTTAAGAGAGCTGGCAACTCTACCAAGCTCCATTTCTGTACTGAAAATGTTGCATGTTACCGTATAACTTAAAATCTACTTGCCTCACAGGAAGACGTTTTCTCATCTTAAAACTCAAAGTATTTTAGGGCCTATTTTGGCCTTGTTAACAATTAAACACACAAGCATGCAATAACATTACATGATAGGCCTGAAACTGCAGCAAATTACTTTTCACAAAGCACAAAATTAACTGTAAAACTGATTTCCACAGGCCTTCCTGAAGACCAAGCTTACTTAAGGTCTAGATGAATAGAGAGGTGAGTATGATTACTGATAGTTATTTAGCACTGTGGTTCTGAAATAAAGCCTAGCTTGGGAAGTTTCTAAATCATGCATGCTCTAGAATATGATACTAAGGAAGATGGCACTTCGTACACACTGTTGTAGATTCCCCCCTAAACTAAAAGCAATGGCCTTTGCCCCTGAAAATTATGTACTTCTGCTTTGGCAATATGCCACTAAAGTTTCAGTGTGCTTTACACAAAGTTAGCCCAGTGACCTAGACCACATTCATTAACTTCCGAAGTCTATGCCTTGCATTTTTTTTCTGTCAAACATTCAACTGGAATTCTAAGCGAAATCATCTGAAAGCTACCACTCAAATCTGTCTAGTGTACTTTATTTGGCTCTAAAATATGTTTAAAATATGTATTTATTAATCCTTTTAGTCTGTTAGAGTATCTGACACTGTAATACATTTTGTGCCAAAAGAACTCAGGAAAAGACTGGGATTTTTCTAGAACCAAGAAGCCCAAATTTAGGACCTCATTTACTGGGAATAATATTTTTTCTAAAGTATGTTTAAATACTCTGCATTTCTTGTCTACTGTTCAGGTATTTCATTTCAAGGAAATAAAAATCTATGGATAGAAGCCAACTAAAATAATCCGAATGGTAGTTTTTAGCAACATGAGAGTACATGCCCAGTGTGCCCTCCAACAGTATATGCCCTTTAGCAGTAAATGGGCTATTTATAACTTGTTTCACTATTTTTTAGTGAAACGCAGTGATCTTTGCTTCATCAAACATACTTGTCATGTAAACTTACTGCTCTGAATTAAGCACACAAAGCTGAAAATATATATTTATATTGAATATCAGTTTTTATGAACTACAGGAGTATAGACAAGAATGTGCAGAACACAAGCTCCACAGCCCCATCTGTTGGCTAATTAAGCTCCGATGAAAGCCATCTACCAGCCTCTAGCCAACAATGCTCAAGTTGAACCAGTTCACCTTTTGGATACGCTTCCAAGTTTTACCATTGCAAATCTATATCTGTGCATCAGTAGCAACTTTTACTACCTAAGCACGTAATAACTGAGTTTCTAATCCACTTGTGTGGTTTTTAATTTATGTGAAATAAGAACAACAGAGCATTCCATGTGCATAGTGCTGCTTTCTTGAGCAAGGTTGAGATTGACTTGCTTGCATTTTCATTCATAGATAAATGGTTTATAGTGAAGTTGCAGTGTTTAAGAGGCATTCCCTTGATTTTTTTTAAATCCAGGCTAAAACCACTTGCTTCTAAAGCCAAGGGCTTGAACGTAAACAAATTTTTTAAGGCATTTACTGTAGTTTGTAAGTGGCAAATGTTTCTTGCTCCCACTGAGTTGAAGGGACTAAGACAGCCAGACCTTGAGCATATGAACTAGACGAAATATGACCTGATTGTGTTAAAAACATAGAACCTAGCATTTGAGTGATTTAAAATAAAGCATCTAATTATACCATGAATAGAAAAACTCATTCATATAAATGCGGTTCTAGCAAATACTTACAGTAGGACAGAGTACTTCCACAGAACAAGCAGAACAAGAGAACAGTATAACCATTACAAGTTCAAGGGCTGTTCTAGAGGTTTTGATCTATAAAATCCCACTACAGTAAACCTATTTGTACCACAACAGAAAACAGCTGCTGTAAGCCTTAAGCATGGTTAAGGTCAGTTGTGATGGGGCTCCCAGTGCTGAAAATGGTGAGAGAAGAGGGTGGAAGAAAGATGGGAGCTAATGCACTTTTCCTTTGTAAACACTGGTCCACTCAAAGGAATCAAAACAAATCTTAGGGGAGGTGGTTAAAAGAAAAGCATAGACGACAACTCAAAAATAACATAAAGACACATACACAAAAATTAATCAGTGTTGAGAAATACTACTGCTAACCACCTTTGTTAAATTATCAGTAGATACTTCCAGGTACTGTCCAAGAGACAGGTGTGGGGGGGAAATAGCATGTTGATGAAAACATGCACTCCTGTAGGAAGGACATAATCTCAGAGTGAACTGCAGCTGTATTAACAAATGCAAACTGAATAGCCCTCAAGGTTTAAAAAAAAAGTTTAAAAGTAGCCTGGAACTTAAGACCTACCTGCTTTTTCCCCTAAATTAGGCTGCATACTTGCTCAATCAAAATTTAGCCCCTTACCCCCAAACTGCTACTAGTATCATCAAACTGAGGATAAGCAACTAATTTGTCATGCAAACTCTAATAGTAGTTAAGCTCTGTCAAGGTCCACTGAAATTTGAGTATCCTATACTAAAATTTGGGTATCCAACTAGAGCTTCAGACTAACTGCTGTCTTTTAAAGCTCTTTACAAGATAGGGAACTAATAAAGAATCTTAGTAATGCAGGAGCATCTGACTCCTTTACATTCTTTTCAGTCCAAAAAAATACTTTCCTTGCAAAGGACAAAATTCTATTCCTGCTTAAGCTACAATCATAATAAGCAATCTATAGGACATCTAAAAAGTATCGGCTGTTGGGCAGTTTTGCTCTTGCATAGCTATCCATGCTATTATTTAAAACTCCATAAAATAAATGGACATCTTATCTCTTATTCACAAATCTTCAGGTCTGCTATGTTCAATACAAAACTTTTTTCTGCAAGAAGAGCTACAAGACTAGTCCCCTTTATGCTGGAAACAATTTATGTATACTAGATTTGGGGGAAAAAAATGTCTATCTAGCTGAGATCTTTGCGGCTCGGCAGCAGAGAAGCAAAGGGCAAGAGAGCTATTGCATATTTAGATCACAACCTGAAAAGACCACAACCAAAATAGACAAAATGTGTAAGGAAAGATGGAAAGGGAGGAGTCCTGACAGATGATGGATCACGTAGCATCCCACTTCTTGCATCCTGTCTTTGACAAATATAATTTAAATAGACTCTACACCCATATCATACTGACATGCAAGAAAACAAATCTAAGTGGCAATATGGCAACTGACTTCACTGTCAAAGTCATTGTTGAAAACAAGACTATTGTATTCTACTCCCTGCTATGATGTCAATATATCCAACAGATGTTAAACTGAAGAGAATAGCATTTTAGCATGTAGAAAGGCATGATATTGCCCTGTGAACTACCTACCTATAGTGTTTGGAGCCAAAAATTGATGAAACAATTATTAGCACTGAGCATAACTAGCAGTGTGATGGATGGAGTCTTCTCTGTGTTGCTTTAATAATAAGGCACAGCCTTGAGGGGGGTGGAGGGAATCAGCATCTTGTAACTCATATTTTAGGAGTACTGCAGAGGTGGGAAAGTAGCTGCATATCCAGATTATTTGTTGGAAAAACAGATAACTCATATTATGAATGTCGAAGTATAGCTTAGAATGATATTGTTCTAATTTTTCAAAGAGTTGTCCCTTAACTGTATTTTTGTATAGTTCTATTTTTTTTTAATACACTTTGAGTGGAAATTTCTTCTCAGCTCTTGTATGATCTACGGACTCGCATTTCAGTATTCTGAAAACCTTTGTGAGGGGTGTTTCCTACAGTGACAGGATTCTGCTCATTTCTCAAACACAACTGCCACATCCTCAGAGTAAGCAGCTGCACGAGCTATCAAAGCTTCTTCACTAGAAGAGCAGCAATCTACCCAAATACCCTGACAAGCAAGAGACACAGGCTCAGATATTACGATGTTCTTGAATTGAAATGCTTGAAATGCTGTGTCCACTTCATTCAACTCGGGTACAGAATATTGCATTACTTATATCAGATATCACATAAAGGTACTTAACTTACCCCTCCCATTGTAATGCCATCAATAAGTGCCACATATGGCTTCTTGCAAGTGCCTGTAAGAAAAAAAAANAAAAAAAAAAAAGGGTAATAAAAAACACCAAAACTGAAACAAACCTTTTTTTTTTCCAAAAGATTGGACCTGTGACTTACTACATGCATGACACACTTCCCTATGTCTTACTTCAGCAAGAATAACAGGAAATAAATGGTAAATTAAACAGTAAAATATCAACTTATAATGAAGGTACTTCATGTTATACTTAAGGAATGAAAATCAACAGCTACTGACTGACTGCATTCTGAGTATTGTAAGAGAACTTCATACAACCATAAAATGTCAGTTTGTTTGCAGTCCAAGTACCTGACAGTCTAGCCACATCTGGCTATCCAAAAGAGCTTTGTAGGATGTTCAGACACAACAATTGCCCTTTCACCCCATCTCACAGCCTGGATTAACAGCACAGAGGTGTATCAGCATGCCAGTACTTTACTGCAAAGCCAGATGCATTGGTAGGTTTCACCCAAAATGTAACTACAAACTACTGCAATGTGAACATGCTCTGTCACGCCAACTCTGTTGCATGTTACAACCCCAAAAGCGGTGCAGACAGGTTGAGATGATAATGTCCTAAACTACCCCAGCTTTATCTATCAACTTTATCTGTTGGGGCTTTTAGGAGACACGAAACTGAAGACCTGATACTTTCAATTACCATTCATGGAAAGATTCAGAAGTTCACTATGAACGAAACCACTCATATGCAGTGTTTTCGGGTTAGAATTAAAGTTCAGTCAGATTGCTGACACATGTATCTGCTGCAACCATGTTGCTAGCTTTTCTGCAGCAACTCTAGATCCTTGTTTAAAAAAAAGAACTCTTTTAAAAGGCAGTTTAATTCTCTCAAAAAGTCGTTACATTTCCAGCTTTATTCTTGCATGAACATATAAGCTAATGCATGGGCTCTAGATGCTAGTCTTTGAACTAATTTCTACAGAAGCATGCCTTTCCAATAGCAAATGCTGTGAAATCAGCTCCCCTGTGTATTTTGAAATTGTAAAACGGAAGATATAAATAAATCTTTTTGTCAGAAATCATAGTCTTAAAGGAATACAATAATACCAAAGTAATTTTTAAAAAATCTAGGTTTTGTAATTATATGCACTATAGACATAGAATATTATTTTTAAAAACCCTGAACTTTTAAAGTATGTACCCTTGCAATATTTTGAATAGACCAGAGTAGACTAGTTAATTGGAAGGGACCTACAATGATCATCTAGGCCAAATGCTATGGCAATACTAGTTTCTTTCACAAGTACATGAAACCTTAAACTGTTTTTCTTGATGAAGCTGAGAAAGGTACATGTAAAACATGCTCAAACCAGAAACACCGTCAAAGTAAAAATAACTTTTCAGAAAATACTCATATTCCAATTTTGCTCTTCTGTCCCCCAAAGTTGATACCATGTTTGCCTCTCCTCCTGTGACTAATAGCAGATACAATGTTTAAAAACTCAAACCGCATTAAAGTACGTTTGGAGAAGTTTCTTCTCATGAAAACATTCAACTCATGACTTTCACCCTAAAGAATTAATATACTTTACCTCAGCAAACTTTACCCAGTGTCTCTGCTGTTAGATATTTTAAGACCACATACTCCTAGGTTCTTTGCAGTAAACCAAGGCAGTTAACTCCTAGCTTGAGTGTTCATTATTTAATGCAGTTTATTTAAATGGAAAGCTTTAACATAATTTGATAATCTGCTTTCTGACTGAATATTAATGATTTTCTGTGCATCTATTTTTATCTCAGGTCTTCTTTGAAGTAGATCAATGGTACTTAGTGCAGAATTTCATTGTGTGCATCTAAGACTTAATTCATGCATAGCAGAAATACAAGTACCCAGAACAACAGGATGGGATAAGGTAGCTATCGTAATAGCTTAAACAAAAGCAGCAAATTCTTCATGCAAGGTATAAAAATGATATATGTCACACCACTGGTATTGAACTTGGTTAAAAAAAAAAAAAGGACTACTTCTATTATGTTATTGTAGTCTTTTATAGATTAGCAAAGAGAGTGAATTTACATTGCAAGCCACTATTATGAAAACTGTACTGCTTCAGAATTTGCTACTAAACATACCGATGGCATTGTTCAGCATATATTCTTCTCTGAAGAAATCTTGTGTTATTCTACCTCCAACTTTTCCTCCATCTGCGATGGCTTAAAAAGAAATAAAAATCATAAACATAACTACAATAGAAAATACAACAAGTAAAAAAAATTAATATCACATGATGTCTTTTTTCTTCAGCAATCAAACAGCAACTTAATCCTGAAAAATTTGCTCAAACTTAAATATGAATGCAAAGTTTCAAGTTTGAGTCAAGGTAGAGACAAGTCTTCCCAAGAATGACTGGCTGCTAGTACCAGTTATTAATAAAACCCACAATTTTTACTCTTTTATACAAAGTTCCAACAGCTGTCTCTTGACAAATAATGTAAATAGCATCTGCATATCAAGGTGTCATAACAAGTCAGCACAACTAATCTCTCTTACAGTTGTATCGCAAGCCTCCATTTACCTGAGTCAAAGTAAAGGAAATCAAGGCAAAATAGTAACTGGCAAAGATATGTAAAAAGTCTAAGTGACTACAGTCCTTACCTTTGATGTCACCCCCTGCACAAAAAGCTTTTCCTCCAGTTCCCTTTATAATTATTAGAAAAGTTTCAGGATCTTGCTCCCAAGCCTAAAAAGTAGTAAATGTTTCCACATAAGATTAAAGTCTGTACAAAAAATGCTTTCACTGTATACTGTCTGTAATTCTTATCTTTCTTTTTCAAAAAGCAAATTAAACCATATTTAAAAGTTTGTCTTAAACTGAAGTTTGAGAGCTAAATGTCTTTCTGTCACTCCTGTGTCCTATTCAACCTTGACATCAGAGATCAGCAGAGTTGCATTGCATATATCAGAAAAACACCTATGCAGAGCTTCCAATCTCTTAAGAAAGGTAGCACTCCCTAAAATTGGGCCCAACATAGATCTCAATGGGAACACAGTGCTGGGGCAGAAAGCTGGGAATATGGTCAACATAGTAACAATGTTCCAGGCCAAATCATGAAAACTGTGTAAATGTAAGATGCGCGGCAAGGAAAACAGCATGTAAATTGTTGATGGATTTTGTCAAAATGACTGCAATCAATGCTAATGAAGGACTAGATCAAAACAATTTGTGCACACGTGTTTGGTTAGGTACAAAGCCTATGGTTTGGGGTTGGTTTTTTTCTGAATTAAATATACTGGTACAAGACTTCAGAAGTGGTGCAACTGTATTGAGAAAAAGATGTCTTTTACAGGGTTTTTCCTCCCTTTATGCTTACATATCCCTTATTCAAGTAAGGGATGTACCCAGATAAAAGAGATAAGACACTTCTGTATACCAGAACCTGTACTTAAAACTACATCACCTTTTAAGGTTGTGCTTCAAATAAAGCCTGGTACTCAGTACTACAGATAAAGTATTTCTTTCTTTAAATGTTCTTCAAGGAATGCATAAATTTGCAAGACAACTGTCTACCAAAATACCAAAAGTTGGGCAACTATCCAACTAATGCTGGTATCTAATCAGTTTGACTTTCTGCATAGGATAAAAAATACCATTAAATTAAAAAGGACTATTTGCATACTTAAAATTTCACATTACTTCACTAGCTTGCAGAAACAGCACCTGTAAAACCATAAATAAGTTCTTTAAGGAATAACACTAACAGCACAGCACCTTGCTTCCTAATGACCTATGTCTTTATTTCAGCTACACATCTTGCTTTTAATTCAGTCCTGGTTTTAATATGGGTGTCTCTTATCTATCCAGATGCTAAATTTAACTTTGTCTGACAGCTTGTTTCTTAGAGGAGAAGATGTCAAACTTCCTTGAAATTGTCCGTTCTTTCCAATTCTTATAAATCTGAGCTCATTGGCCAATGTACTCACACAAACTTTTATTCTTTAAATCAGTACACGAAGAAGTGTCAGACTGAATTTTAAAACTGTTTTCAGATAATGTACGTATAGTGGATGGGTAGAAGTGGAGCTATTAACCTTTATTTGCGGATAAATTTGTTGGATCATAGAAGAGTTTAGTGCATTGAGAGCCTTGGGTCTATTCAAAGTTATTATTCCGGCACCTCCTCTCTTTTCCAACAACACTTCAGCTGTCAAATCTGTATGCTTAGACATTTTCTGTAAAAGCAAAAACAAATAAAGCAAATGTCACCAGGTAGATATGAGTAGCATACTTAAAAGAGTGCTTATGGAAATATATTCTCAAAACGCACTATTTAAGATCGTAAAACATGCATTTTGTAATTGTATGCTAAGGCTTCCCCACTATACTTCAAGATTTACTTGCATTTCCTAAGCAGTTCTTTTGAAACTACTTTATGCTTGAGTCCTTCAGAGTAATAAACCTCAGGCAAGCTTTTGAGCCACACACTCTTTCCAATGATATTGGAGTTCATTAGAAACAAACAAACAAAAGCACAAAACCACGGTTCATTAAGACTTGACATTCTGAAAATACCTGCAACATTTATAACAATGACCATTCCACAAATGCATAACAATGGCAGTTTCACTCTGCAAAACCAAATGAACGCATTGCTTTATCTGTAAAAAAGTTTTAACAGCAGAGAACAAAACACTAAACTGTTTTCACAATTGATTTCAAACTCACAGTTTAATGATATGTAAGGAATATATGGAAGCTAACATAAAAATGAACTGTAAAAGTAGGTAAGGCCAAAATAATTAAGGTTTAATTTACAGTATAATAGAAACTTGTATCAAAGTGCTCAAAGATGTGGGCAATGTTATGCTGGAGCAGTAAGTGATGGCATTCAGAACTAATGTGAGCGTTATAAGTTCCTTGTGCTGTCTGTCTCAGGGGAGTTAAGAGTCCTAAAAGCTTCCAACTCACTCAAACAAGACGCTGTTCTTACCAAATGCTGTAATATTACTGGCAGTCTGCTGAATGGCTTTAGCCTGAAAAAAAAAAAAAAAATATATATATATAAAGATAGCTAAAACCACAAACCAGCTATGCAATCCCCAAATATATGACTGCTGAGTCAAGCAAAGCTTTGCCAGAAAAATTTCTGAACGCAATTGTTTTACATTCTCCTTTTTAAAATCAAGTAAACTAAGAGTACAGTTTTGATACCAAAGTTCTTTGCCTACTAGTAAATAGCAGATACCAATGTCCACTACTCATGTTTTCGATGTGTTCAAAAGGAGAACTTGCAAATAATAAAAGTATTATTTATTATAATAAGGGGGGAGTATGTTTGATACTTAGAAGTGTGTGTTTTCTAAAGATTTACAGTACTCTTCAGAGGCTGTAAACACATTTTTTTAAAACGATCTTGTCAAAAACTAGTTTATTTCCAAAGCTCCCTTACACCAAACCTGCCCTGGTGTCCTGGTGTGTCCATCCGTTCAGGGAGGGCTTATGGAACAGCTGGAACCAGGCTCGCGCTCCTGTCGCTGACAGGGGAGACCCATGCTGGGACCTTGTGTGAACGTGTCACTCAATTTCAGTCATGATGCTGATATTTATTAATTGTCACTATACTCTGTTGAGGAAGACTGTTACAACAGCATCTGCTGGACTTGAGACACCTGGCTTGTGTCAACTTTAACGAGCAATTTTATCTTTCAGCACAAAATACAGACAATGTATTAGATGCCAACCTCCTGGCGTCCTAAGGTAGTTTTTAAATACATGATAGCTTCAGAATCGGAAAATTAATCTCAGCCTGGATAATCTAGGCCTAAATTATATTTTAAACCAGGTCGGGGGGTTACAATCCCCGGCCCTCCCAGACCATCCAGCACCCGCGGCTGACCCGCCGCCATTTTACAGCCCCTCAGAGCGGGGAGGGGAGTGCGCGGGAGACGCTTCGCCGCACCTCAGCCGGCGTTACCTGGGCAGCGGCCTCAGCACCCGCGCCGCCATCTCGGCAGCCGGCGCGGTCTATCGCCGTCACGGGGTAACAGCGACCATCGCCGGGGGTGGATATAGCGCATGCGCGGGAGAGCGGGCGGCAGGACGGGATGTGAGGGCCCGGGCCCCTCTCCCCCCCCCTCACGGGGCGGGGCCCCGGCGGCGGGTGGCTGTCCCTTCCCCGCCCCAACAGTCGTTTCCCAGTCAGGATAGCAACTAACGAAGACAGAAGGCGGTGTGGGGTTTGTAAGCAAGGCTGCAGGCCGCTGGTTCGGTAGTTAAATGAAGGGTTTTCCTTACCCTGACAGGATTAGGGTGCTGCTCCCCGCTTTGGATGTGGCCGGGAGGTGTGAGGAGGTGAGGCGAGGCTGTTCCTTCTTCGGTGAAGCAAATGATGGTGTGTGTGTAGCAATAACATAAACTGTGGAGGTTGGTGCCCACGATGAAGAAAGACAAGTTGCTAAATTACCTCCAGAGCTGAATTTTGTGGACTGAAACTGCATTTTTTGATGTTGTATTATTTTCAGCAGCAAAACTGATTACTTAATTTGTGTCTCTCCTCATCCTTTACACCTGCAGCCACAGCTGTGCTGCCCTCGTAGCCACTGGCGGGGATCAGTGCGCTGGGGTTGAGGAGCTGCTCCCACCAAACCTGGTTATCCTGGAAGGTAACCACAGGGATTAAGCAGCTGGCCTGGTTACTGCCCCAAGAGCAACTACAGACATAACTGTGAGCTCAAACACAGTGTGTGTTCAGCAGAGATTCAGAAATTGCAACTGGGGAGATCACTTTACTCTTTTTTTTTTTTTTTAAAGCCCTTGAGAATTTATAGCCATTACACAAGGAGTCCATAATACTAAAGTCACTTTATTTCAGTAACTGTTAAAGGACATGACCGGACTGTGGGTTTCTCTAGGTTTGCTTTATTAACAACTTGGAGTTGGGCCATCACCTCAGTGAGTGGCCAGAGGTACATTCAAAACATTCTCTATATATATGATCCTACATGACATTATGCAAGCGGTGTTTGGACTGGAAAACTTGTGAAAAGTTCTTGATGTTTTCCTGAACTCTCAATTCTCCATTCTTCACTGATTTCAAAAGACTGTTCAATTCCTTTTGTCTCAGGAGACCTCTATCCTCTCATTTTGGTTCCTCTTTTGAAATCTGTGTACATCCATGCGGTCAACAATCACTCTTCTAAGAATCACTCAGGTGGTTATCTATTCTTATATTCTAAACTTAAGATATATAACTCATTTTTTGTTGATTCAGCTCGACTGGGTTTTAAGCCACCGATGGTAGGGGCTATACATAGGATAAACGAGCAACTCATGGTATTGTTTCACAACACCTCTGTCCTATTAATTATAATAATAGACTAATCTTTATTCAACTATTCATCTTATACATTCTGCTAAGCACAATAGAGTACCTTAAAAGTGGATAATTCTTTTACAGTAACTTAGACCATTCCATCGAATATTTTAGACTGACGCATACTAGCATGAGACAGATACTGAAAAGTGTGATGAAGCATGGAGTGCATTAGGTAGAAATGTAGCTTCTTCATCTCTGGATGTAGCAAGTTCTTAACATTGGCTGCATTCATGCCCATTTGTATTTTAAAAATAAATATTAAAACCTTGTAGCAAAAAAATCCCACCTCTCGGAAGTACTTCTAGATAAGTCCCCAGAGGGCAACCTTGCTCTTTATTTCAAGAAATGATTCAGTCCCTGCTTATACCAGGGTTGCCTGTATTGGCATTTCCATTGCAGTAACTCTAAGGGTGTATTAAATTTGGTTGTAAAAATCTTAATCAAACTAAATAGGCCCCCAAAAATTACAGAACATTTCTGTATATTGGAGTCTCAGTGTTCAATCTTCTACAGGGAGAACAAAAAATAAAACAGGACATGAGGTGCTTTTGCAGGCACTGGGAGACTGCCTACTGCAAAGTAATTAATTGCAGAATTCATTAGGTAATCCAGAGAACTTTTACCTACAGGTTATATGATCGTCAAAGATGCAGCCTATTAGTAACATCTTGAGAATATACAGCCCTGTATGCTGTTTTACAGCAAGTACCATTCAATTTAATCTAAGCCAGTCTAAATGACACTGAATTATCACAGTTGTCATACCTGAACTCATACTTAGATTTTTTTTTTTTTTTTTATTTCTGAAGATGAGAAAACTCTGCATCTCTGACCCAGGAATAACCAAATTATAGGGAGTTTGAGGTTTTGCACTTTGTATCCTATGTCTGAAAGTGTATACATTTCATAGACAAATATCAACAGAACCTTTCTGGAGGGTAATGTTTTTGTTAGTGTCATTGTGGAAATTAAGAAATTACCATATGGAAGCAAACCTTGGGTAAAAACAAGGTGGAGGCTGTTTGAAACCCCTGGAAATCTCTTAATAAATTCCACCTGCACATGCTGCACATGGACAAGGCTGTGATTAGGACATGATTACATAGGATGTCTTTATTTCTAGAGTCCAAAATAGAAGTCAGTGGTCTGATTCATCTTTTACTTAAGCTGATTTTAATCTATACTCCCCCAGCTTCAGTATAAATAATGGTGTAGACCCTTTCTTTGTTGTCTTCCAGCTGTATGTCTGATTTAGAACAAGAATGGGGCCTGCTCATTTGTAAACAATGAAGTAACAGCAAGCACTGTCGTGCAACAGATGCTGATTTATTTCCACAGTGCTCATTTATGCTTAATGTTTCCTTTAAATTCTTTCCCTTTTTTTGTTTTTTTAAATTTGTTTCAAGAAGAAGGGGTGTTAACAAGAGAGCCATCTTCCTTCAGCTTAGTGTTCTTCATTTTAAAACATTCTGGTGAGGGCTTGAATTTACCTGTGATGTTTTTGGGGTAGTAGGAAAGAGGTGTTAGAAAATTGCAGCTTTCTCACAGCCATTTAGTGACTGAAAGCCAGTCCAAAAAGTAAGTCAGATATCATCCTTGTTTTTAATAGTACACCTGCACACCTAATTTTCTGCAGAGTGGAATATCAAAGTGAAAATGTTTTCTGAAAAGTAAATAAAAGATTTCTGCAAGTAGAAATAGGAAAAATAGTTAAAATAATGGAGTTGCATGAGAATAAGTGGAATGAGATGACCTTTAACCTGGGAGTTTATGGATGATATTGCTATTAGCAAAGAGGGCTGCAGGAGATTGGATATACTAGGGGTGAGAAGCACCCCTATTAACCAAGCTAGGAACTCAGGGAGTCTAAGAGCAATTGCCAGAAGGGATAGGCAGGCTGTAATTCCTCCCCTTGGAGAAATTTCCTGGCAGGTTTGGAAAGATAAAACAAATTGCAGACTGTAGGAGGGCTTTAGAGTTGAGCAGATGTTTTCAGGTTTTGTTTCTGGGGTTTTTTGGTGGCTTTTCCAGAAAAAACATATAACTTCAGGATGTGGGAGCTCTTGCTCCCAAGAAGGATTCCAAGAGCAGCTCAGCTGTGTTCTGTATGCCACCTATATATCCCTAATTAATCACTAATTTGTACCTCTTGTTTACTTGCCTCTTAGAGCTCCCAGTGTAGTTCACCAAGACCAGATAATAAATTATACAAGTACTTGGCAGTGCATCCTTACAGTGTATGAAGGTAAGGAAAAGTGAATCTGTGAAGGACTGAGGAATAGAATGGGAAAATTTCCAGTTCCTCCCTGCTAACTGGTTACTACTCTACTGACAAGCAATCCTCGAATTGTTTTTTCTCAGTCCAGTCTCAGCTGACAATACTCTAATCATCTCCACAGACAACATGAAGTACGCTTAAAATAAGTGGAAAACTCATCTGTCTCTCCACTCTCTAACAACAGGCCAGCCCAGGGAAGGATTGAAATTTAGGAAACACATATGTAATATGGCGAAGCAAATTTTTGCTTTTGTCTGTAACATGAGTAATCCCAAAGGAACAGTGTGCCTTCCCTGGGGCTTTTATTCAGAGGCATTTCTGGTAATGCATCCATATAACATATGAAGTCTTAGGTTTGGGATGGAGGCACAGCTAATGGCATGCAGTAGCGAACTTCTCCTGTAATAAGAAAGTATGTGAGAGGGAAAAAAAAACCCCTTTTTTTTTCTTTTTTCCTTTTTTTTTCCCCCAACAGTTAATTTGCAGCTTATCAGTGGGGAACTAGAAGTGTTTGGAAAAGGATAAAAGCAAATCCATAATGAAACCATGTGACTGGAGTTGTTTCCATTTTCTTTTGGCATCAGACGGCACCAGGGAAAGTGTGGGGGTGGCTGGGTGTCGCTGCAGACACTGCCATGCTGGTGAGGCTGGGAGAGAAGCTCCAAGCAAGGTCCTTCCACCAGTGGGTTCCTCTCCTACCACCACCCCAGCTTAGACATACCACTTGTGCTGCATCCACTCTGCCAGTTCCCCTTAGGTTAGACAGGACCCTGGGCAAACACCCTCCTACATCTTTCTTCCCTGCTGCCACAAGCAATCTGTCACTCCTCCCCTTGAACCACCCTCCACCTACATACAAAACCATAACTGTAAAGAACGCCCTCTTCCCTTCCCCCTTCCCTCACCACAGCTCTGATCTTCTTCGTGGGTGAAAAATCTTGTCACCCCTGAATTTGGCTTTGAGACCCAAGCTGTTTGGTACCTTTTAGGACCATAGCTTGGACAGCTCTGCTTGCTGATCTATTGTGTTAGTTTCATTTCCATATAATTGCCCATGTGCAGGTGGGAAGGGGCTATTTGCTTCCCACTTGCTTTGATATGCTTTCCTTCCTGCTCTCGGCCTCCCACGCATCCAGCAATGAGAAATGCTGCAGAAAACTGACCAGCTACCAGCCCGCCCACCTGAGGAGGAGGAGGAGCAGTAGCAGCAGCAGCACATTTCTCTCTCTCAGCTTTTTAAACACAGTTAAAAAGAGCTGCAGCGTGGGTGGAAATAGCTGTAGGGAGTGTGTGTGGGAATGGGGCCAGAGGAAAGTGAATTTTCTGTTGGTAGGACAGTTACTTCTAGTGGACCCAAAAAATCCTCCAAGGATATCTTACTGCTGAGGGCATCTTTGGGTGTATAATTAGTTCTTAAGGTTGAGTTTCACAGGTCTGGAAAGAATGAAACAGTTTCTTTTTCCCTGGTAGTGCAAGTGGTACAGTGGCAGCCAGCACTCCTCACTCAGGGAAGCTTGCCTACAAGACTTGAGGAGTCTTCTTAGCAAATGATATTTGTATTGCATCCTGTGGTGTCTTAATATCTCTTGTTCTGCTCACGATGTATATGCTTGATTCTGTGAAAGTCAGAGCTGCCTGGATGTAGGAAGAGAAAAGGGCATGTTGTTTTCACAGTGTGGGTCTGTATTTCAAAATACCATCCCTGTTGGACCTCTTGAAATAGCACTATCCCAGAATATCAGTTAATTCAAGTTTTATTCTAAATTTGTGCTTCTATAAGGAATTAATTTCAAGCTTATTTATGTTAACAGGATGGTATTTGAGGTGCTTTGCTTGTATTACATGAAAATAGCAGTGAAACTAGTACAGGAAAACAGAACTTGTAAAACTAGTGGTATACTGTGCAAACTGGTACAACTTTTTCTTAAGAAATATCTCTAATAGATTGTGAGAACCAAGGGTACAGGACAGCTTTCAGGTTCTGATTTGGTTTGACTTAGATATCTGGGATCCAGGTTTTACATTATATCATCCTAATCAAATTTGTTCTAACTAGAGTTAGTTGCATGTATTCTACTCAATCTCAAACTCTACCCATAAATTTATTTTGACTAGATTTCTCACCAGAATCAGACTTTCCATATATGTTACTGATGGAGACTCTTAGATCAGGATGTGGTCTGTAATGATTCAAAGAGATGCAATAACAGCCAATTAATGAAGCTTCACTGTCAAGGTATAGATTTTTAAAAAATATTGCATACGATGTGTAATTTTGCTCTAGTGAGTAGAAACCTCAAACTTGATATTTGAATGGTTTTATCCCTGTGAAGTAACTTTCTTCATGGAAAAGGAGTGCACACTGGAGTGTGAAATCCTGTCACAAGGCTACTTACCTTCCGTGAAGACATAGCAGTTTGCCAGACCCATTTCACAGACCAGCACTGCACAGATGCGAGGCAGCAGGGAACTGGACTTACTGACTTCAGTGCCTCCCTGCACTTCCAGCCTATCTTCTGTAGCTCTGGAGATTTTGCCCTCGAGCAGGAATGAAAAATGTGGGCAGAATTCCTTACAGTGATCATCTTAGAAACAAAGGAAGTTATGAATGAGCCTAATTAACACATGTGACACAGCAGAAAGATCAGCTGATAGACTTAACGTTGGCAAGAGCTAAAGTAGTATCAGTGGAGATGTAACCTTAATGGAACTCATTATCCTGATGTTTTAAAAGTCTTATTTCTAAATGCTGATTAATATTTTAAATATATCCTTATAACCTTCCACTGAATCTTATGTAACTCGTAATCTACTGGAATTACATACCCCACCGTGAGGAGGAATGCTATTCCAAATAGTAAGTTCATGTCACTTGACTGATTTAGTTTAAAACATTGCAGTAATTCTTTTGTCGGTAGTATTTTGAAGCACTGTTGGCCTGCCTGTAATTCTGTCTCACATTTAGCATTGGTTCAGTTAACTTTAAAGGTAGTGCTTTTCATACCTTTTATATCAATGAATGTACATCAGATTTTAAATGCAGATTATATGCTTATCTTGCCAACTACTGTTAGCCTGAAATTTTTCCTCATATGATCTATTGTAGTGGAATGATATTGTTCAAGAAGCAGTAACCCCCCCCCCCCAAACATTTAGAATCATTAAAAATCTATTTTAGGAGCTCAGTTCTGTATGTAACATTTCTGTTGGCCTCCCTGTTTTATCTGTTGTTCAGCTGGAATGTCACATGCTTTGGTCTTGAACCACCTGGTACCAGGGTCATAGTGAACACGTAGTTACCTTATTTGTTTCTGTCAAAATCATAGTGAATTAAGCACAAAAGCATTTGATGCTAATTAGTAGCTTTCTGACAGTCCTGGGTATTGATGAGTACAGAGAGCACCTCAGATGTTTATTTTAAGAATTTGTTGCTCTAAATTAAACAGAAGCTCTTCAGCAGGGCAGTTTGTCTGACAGTGTGATAGTCAGTACCTTATTAAATGGATGTGTGTGTGTGTGTGTGTGTGTGTGTGTTCAAACCTTTTCATATAATGCATCTGATGCCTTGCACAGGTATTAATTTTCACTTGAAAATATCTACATCTGACTTTAAAAGTCAATATTAAGAATGTTTTTCAATATTTCTTTCTATTTTATTTAATTCTGGAATACAACTAAAACTGCTCATAAAATAATGCCTTTGAAGAACACTGCCTAGGGAAGGATATCTCATTTAATGCCACAAATGATGCAAAAGACAGCAGAGCAGGTTGGAGAACTTAAAAATGAGGAAAGAAAATAGGTCAGCAGAATAAATAGAGGTATTTAAGCTATTAAAAAGTAAGCACTTCTCATTCATTGCTGCAGATATATTCTGTTTGTAAGTATAAATTACCAGCCTCCCATATAGGCTAATTGTGAGTAGATGCTAGCTTTGATGAAACTCAATTTACCAGTATAATTATTAACCTGTTGGAAAGGATCTGTAGCAAGTCAGAAAGGAAGATGGTTTGTTTGTTTGCTTGTTTGTTTGTTTTAAAGAAATATGATAATCCTGGATCATAAAAATCAACTTGCAATGGAAGTGACAGGGACAGAGTACTTTGATTCCTGGAGCCCTCATTCAGTGAATATACTTCCCAAGGATATACTGCTCGGTGAAGAAAGGCAGTGGCAGCCATGCAGAGCACAATATAGATCTACATTGTTCACAAGGAAATACATGGTCTCTAGTATCGTTAGTTCCTTTCTGTATTCTCTATCTTCCATCTGTCCCGTGGATCTCATGATGCCACTGGCTCTCCTATCCAGACAGTCCATCCTTCTCTCTCCCTCTCTTGTCTCTGCGATGGCAGGCTGGAACAGAGCTTCACGCTGCTAAGAGCAGTATATGGGAATATATAATTATTTCAGAAATAACATGCAACACAGTGTGGTTTAGTCATACTTTGACACACCTCTGTCTGCCAAGAAAAATGCAGGCACTACCTTATAGAACTGTTGCTAAGAGCACTTCTTCAGGCTCTGGGAGTGAGAAGGTGCTTTATTGTACAGCTAACTGCAGGAGTTAACAGCAGGGTTTAAATTGAGGACCTGCCAAGATATTAAAGCACACAAATCTGTTGCTTGAATTAAAGGCTGTGCTTCTGCCTAGGAGACGTAGCACTGTGTAGAATTAGCCTGGGACATAATTTCTTAAATTGAAGACACTTTGAAAAGTGATTTTATTGACATTTGCAGCCCCCAAAAAATGTAAGATGATAAAGTTCTGCCCAGCACCAAGAAGAAACACCTTTTGTTTGTTTTATGATAAAGTTAAAGATATCCTAAGAAAGCAGAGGCTCTATGTTTAAAAAAAAAAATAAAAATTTCAATCTGAAATGTTAATAGAAATATTTTTTATCCCCATGACTGAGGAGGAGAATCATGAAACACATTTGGGCTGTGCATTCCATTTCCTGTAGCACCACTAGCATCCCTGTAGCTTTTGTGAGCCTTTTGGAACGTTCTCCATCGACTAGTTTCTTCCTAGTGAGAGAAAGCTGAATTTTGCAGGTACAGGTGTCTGTCATGTTAATTACAATAGCCACATACAATTTTCAAAATTCTTTAAATTATCAGAAAAAGTAGACATTGAGAAATAGGTTTGTAGCTTTTCACTATTCTACTTTAGTTTTCACTTCTGTAAAGTGAAGAAAATAACCTTCACTGTCTCATTGTAATATCAACATTAACTTTGTAGTTGAAACAGTAAGATGCTATACCCTGATGACTGCAAATGGCTTCACACCTATCTAACACGTAGAATGTGGTCAGTATTTACCTATCTCATAAAAAACTATAGCTCAGACATGTTTTTAAGTGTTTCAGCTCAGTACGGAGCTAAATGAAAGTTCAACTCTGTAGAGCTGACACTGTAGTTTAGTTCACTTTCTGTTTCCACTTCCCAGATAGGCCTGAGTTAATTAGTAGCCAACCTTCCAATACCTGTTTCCTGATTTTGAGCCTTTTGTGTATAAACCACGTCTATTTGTTCAGCCACTGTTGTTGCAAGGTGATCACCCCCACCCAGCTCAGAGTCCAAAGGTTTACCAGTTTTGTTTAGCTAATAAATCTAAAGGTGAGTAAGATAAGACAGGTTTTGTAAACTAATTACTGCATTCTATTTTATTGATACTTCATTTACTTAAAATTCAGTGCTGTTGGGTCAACATTTAAAATACATTGCAGTTTGAGGTCTTTAAATTCTTCTCCAGAATTACTATTTGGAATGGTAGTCGATGCTTAAATTATTAATTTACAAAGTAAGAGAGACGTATAAGGTAGACAGGCAACCTACATGTCATGTACATTTATGTCCATACACATTTTCATTCTTGCCAAAGGAAAGCTTTTCAGAGAATTTTCAAGGTTAGAAATCTTACTTCTGAGAGTGCTGCCTGAAGGTTTTTTAGGCATCAGGAGGGCTGACTTGCAGTTGTTTTAAACCTCACAGTTTAGAGCTGATGGTATTTGCACTCTTTGTAGTGATGTTATTTGGTATGCATGCTACAAAGAAAGAAGGACCTGAGACCTTAGTCTTTTCTTGACATTCGCTGCTGTTGCTATCAGTGACCAAGGCTATGTGAGACAGAAGGAACATGTGGCTACTGCTTTGCTGACTTAGATAGGACTGATGTCAAGAAGGAGCCAGATCCTGCTGATAGCTTGCCCTGGCTTCTCCTTCTGTCATTCATGTACTGGTGGACCTGCACGAGTAGGAAGTGCTGCTGTTTTAATTACATGAGAGTGGCTCTGCAGAATAGGAAAAATGCCTTCCTAACTCAGTACGTCTATACACTATTGTTTAAGGTAAAGCATGAGGGTTAGTAGCACTTCCTACATGGTGGCCTAGGGAATTCGAGGGTCCATGAAACCATCAGTGGCCCAAAGGTGATGTGCAAAATCAGATCTAGTGTTTACTTGAAACAATTATAAGAATGCATAATATTTTGAAAAACCGAAGGGAAAATAAATTGCAGTGCAAAATGTTTGAGAATTATTAATTTATTATTATTCTAATATTTTTTAATTGTTCCCCAAAAGATTATAGCCCTTAGAAACAAGACAGAAAACCAACCATGCTGAGTCAGACTCAGGGACTGTCTAGCCCAGGACGCCATCTCCCAAAAATGGCCCTGAGGGGGCTGCATGGGGAAAAAGTAAGAACAGGGCAAACTTGGCTCACACTCTGTTTTCAGCTCAGGGGACTCCTGAATTGGATGTGGTGGCATTTTTTTTTTCTGTCTAGTAACCTGGGGATTTCTCTTCTGTGCATTTGTCCAGCCTCCTCTGCAACTTTACAAACCTTTAGCATCCACAATATCTTTGCAAGCTTGGGACATGTCTCCTACTGGCTTCATTTAATGTGCCCTAATCCATCTATGACTGCTTTCTCCTATTCATGACTTTGTAAATCTGCTACAACCCTGCTAAGTTGCCTCTTTTCCTGATGGTGAATGCTATGCTATTCAGCTGTTCCAGGCAGAGAACTAATTCCAAACTTTTGAACATTCTTCTCTGAACCTTTTCCAACTCTTAATATATTCTTTCCGAAATGAGGAGACCATACTGCTTTTTTTTTCCTGTAATTCATATGGGATCCATGTCTTAAGTTCTCTCTGTGTGAAATTAAAAAAAAATCCATATATTATGCTAAAATAGAATTCTTTCTTACTTTGCAATTGGTTTTGCACTTACAATTTTTTTTCCTTCATAAGTACTGTGACAGCTTTGAACCTTCTGGCAATAAACAGTTAACAGCACACTGTAGCAATATAAGAAATCCTCAGCAAGCTAGATTGTACATCCTAAAAGCAGATAAAATTGTCCAATGCTGCAGGCAACAGACCTTTTTGTCAACTATTAATAGAATGGGGTAAGAGAGTAGAAAGAATAAAAGGAATTACTAAATTAAAAAGCATAGGTTTTTAGAATACATAGTTGATGTGCTGATTTGGGAAGTCATGAGATATGGCACAGGAAAAAAGGTAAGAAATGTTAATACTGCTACATAGACAAAGACTATTTTTTCTGTTTCTGTCACCTTGCTGTGTTGTTTTTTTCTTTCCCACCCAGCCATTTCAAAGGCATATCCTTACAATGACACATCAATTTTCTGTCTGCTTGAGGTTTAGAAATAGCTGAGCTGTTATAAATAGGTCACAATCTGCACGAGACAAAGAGAATGGAAATATCGTAAAAGGTTAGCTGAAAAATTTACATAGGGTTTGAGATTTCAGGTGTCTCTGAGAGTGGAAGTACTAAGTTTGAAATGCTTCATTAACTGTAGCAGAGGAACCTGTGCTCCTTGTGCAGCAGTGGGGAACAGCCAGGTTGAATCAGGTGGCGCTTTTGGTCACGGTGCCAAGCAGAGAATGACGTCCATCTCCAGGAGCTCACAGTTCAATGACCTGAGAAGACAGCACTTTGCAGTTCCTTACTGTGAGGCGAAAACACAAGAGGTGATTACTATTTTATACACTGTAGAGCCTCTAAAGCAGAATGTATTAACTTTTACACTGTCATTTTTCTGGCAGTACTCATGTACACATTCAAGTTTGCTCCCTTCTTCCACTTTGCCTCCAAAACGCCTTAACTTCACTGAAGTGTCTGAGCATACAGTTGCAACCTTGTCCTTGTCCAATAAGGCAGTGAAAAAATCAGAACCGGGAAACAGTCTAATATCCCTTTGTTTCTCTTTGGCACTCCTTTTGTAAGGTCATTCAGATCCTGCTGACAGTTCCAAACAGACTTTGGGAGAACAAGTAGTCCTCCTGCACTGAAACCTGATACCTGGGAGTGGTATTATTCCTACAGCCATACACATACAGCTGAGGTCCATTTTCTTATCTTGTGAGAGTGACTGTGAGAAAAGATTATTTGGTGAGTGTAGGTAAAATAAGACATTAAATGGGACAAACTTCCTCTGCAGTGTGTTTCTGTTTTAAAGAGAAGCTGCTTCCTGAAACCAGGCTATGTTGCACATCATGGCAATGAGCTTGACATAAGCTATACATTCTCAATCTTTGCTAAATACAATGTCATACCACTGATGTGGGACCTGGTCTTTGCTTGAAATGTGTCTCCAGCTGTCATTGATTTTAGTACAAGTTTAGGCCAATACATACTGCAGAATCAGGTTCTTCAAACATAAATTAACATTCTGTTGAAAACTAAACATATGTTGTTTTTTTTCACTGTCAACAATTTCGTTTCCAGATTTGGAAAAGAAACATTGCTGGGGAGGAATCCAATGAATTTATTAATGAGCTTGGTAAGTATGGAACTATTAATATCTTCTGAAATTTTTTGGTCTTATTTTTATCTTTAACTTCAAACTCTGAAATAAACAGATATTCTGAGGCTTTCCACTGAGAATACTACAGTATGTTAAGTCCTATCTTAAATACATTGTGATTATCGAGATATTGTAGGAAACAGGTGAATAGCTGCGTACAATATTTCTGAAAAATTTGTACCATTACACGAAGTCTTTATTTCATTGCACTGATTGCTCTAAAAACATCTTAAACATTTCTTATGTTACTAACGAATTTTATTTCCAGACAGAAATATGAATACAAAAATGGAAACATTACTTTATTCTCTAATATAATCAGAGAACATTAAAGCTGTTATTACTGTTCTGTGGCATGACTGGCAACTTAAGTTTACCTGGTCTAAATATATTTCAAATAGATGAGTACTTGTGGTTGTCTAAAAAGGTTCCATTTATTTCACGATCATTTTTGTTCAGAGATACTGCTTTGAGTCTCAGTGTAACTAAAGTCTATGGCAATCTTCCTACTGACACCTACATACTGAGGTCCTTTGTTCTTCATAGTGAGGAACATAATCTTGAGAATTTGAGAAGGTCATCAGTAAATTGCTTATTGTTTTCACACTTTGGGGAGGAGGGACTGTTTGAAATTCACTTTGAAACTGAATTCAGCTACCAGTATCACTTGGATGTTGTCATATTAACCAAGAAGCTAAAACAGATTAACCAATCAGTTGTGCTGGAGGTCCTGAGATGAAACACAAAATTAAAAAAAAAAAAAATCAGTCTGCTTTCTGGAGAAAGAGGTTAGACGGATTGGCTAACACTGTGACTCCCTTCTGTATGAAAAGTGACATTTACTGCTCCTATTTATAATGAGGCAAACTCAGCCCTAGAGAGAGTTAGGTGTGAGGCCTGTGAAGTCAGCAGTTAGCCTGAATTTGGTACGTGTCCCTCAGCACAAAAAGATTATTTCACTCCTTGTGTCACTCAGGTAGTTTTCATCAAAAATCACATTTGCGCATACTAAGGAAATAAAAATGCCTGCCTTGGTCTTTGTCTAGGTTTACAAAGCTACATTGTAGAAGATCTGAATTTAATCAGGGAGATAAGATGATAATCACTGTGCTTGTATCTGATTAAAAAAAAAACCAGTTCAGTTAAAAATTGCTTTGAGCTGTCACCATTGTATTTTAGCCATATAAATGGTGAGAGCTAGTCCTTGGATTAAAGGAGAATAATATATAATGCTGTGTAAAATCAGAAGTAATTTTCTTGAACAATCTTTCAGTATGTAGAATACTGGACATCAATTAAAATTTGTTTTGGTCAGGGAATATTTTGCTGCACAGTGGTATTGTATTTCCTTTAAAAGCTATTCTCAGAATTTAGCCAAAAGCTGAGAACTCAAATTCCCATTGACGTGAAGTCATTGACTAGTAATTACAAAAACAGGCATATCTGACCCTATATGTATTTTTTTGTGGATGTAAAGGACAATGATAGACAATAATTTCTTGCTTGAATGCCAGTATTTGCTCAACCCCTTGCTCTCAGAAAGGATAAAGGAGATTCCTTCCTAGGAATCAGAAATAACTGGTCAATTTGCTGTCCCTTGGCCATATACCTGCAGTTATTAAAAACATGTTTGGCTCAATAGTTATTTAGTACACTCAGAATGCAGCATAGAAGGCATAGATTTGTGTTACTGAAGCTGAGTGTGGAAGAAAAGACCCATCCTGCTAGGGACGGGCAGAAGAGGTGGGTGTATGTCATATTTTTAACTATTCTGTCTGCCCTAGTTGTTTTGTATTTTTATTTTAACATTTTTAGTTTTTATTTAAAATAAAATGCATGTGCATGTGGGGGCTGTTTGTTTCAGTTTTATAAGTTTAGTCTTTTTTGAGGTCCCTGCTATAAGAGAAGGTCTAAGCAGATCCATCTCAAAGCTCTGGCCAGTTAAGCTTCTCTCCCTCTGTGAAGACAGGCCAATGCAGAATTCACTGCAGGTTCAGTGGCTAAATTGCATAAATTGTCTCTAGTTCCTGCCTGGACTACAGAGTCAGCAGGGCTTTGCACACTCACCAATCTGTGGCAGTGGAGTTTATGACAGGATTGAGGTCACCGTGGCTTTGCGCATATGCCATGGCTTCAACATTAGCAGCAGCCCAACATAAACAATTTGCTCTGTGGACAGCAAAACTAATGAAGCCCGATTTCCTATGGGTATTACGCTTTTGACAATCCACTCCCTTGTCTCCACCATTTTAAAAGCTTCAGCTGTCCCTTCTCCTTTCCCTCCAGTTCCCTCACCTGACCCCTAGTTCTTTACAGGGTAACTTCACTGCTGCTTTGGCACAAACAATGATTCACTGGTCAAATGGGAGCCTGCTATGGCATTCGGGCCATGGGCTTTCCTCCCATGGAGGGTACTCTCTTGCCTTTCTTTCCTTCACCAGACACTGAAGTTCACACAACCTGACAGGAACTTAGTATTCGTGAGACTGTCATTGCACATCAAATTTGATATCTGCCAGTGGGTTCAAAGGTTCTTAGGCCGAGGAAACGTTGGCTGCCATATAAGCAGATACCATGCAAACACAAATCTGATTTTGAGGGGAGGAAAAAATAAGGCCTATCCAGTAGGAAAAAGTACATCTAGACACACAGAGTAAACATAGTCACAGTAAACACAGTTTCTGTAAGTAGTATTTGCTTTTGCACATTGCTTTGCCTTCTGTTTGTTAATGAATGTAATACTTCTAAAAGTGCTAGATTAAAAATCAAAGGAAGAGAATCCTCTGCTTCCTGCCAAACCAGACAGACCACTGCAATGGTAGCTCATGTTCTTACAAGCTGTGAATATTTTGTCCTTGGTTACCATTAACATTGCTTGCAGCTGTGTATGATTTGCTGATTCACTGGATTGACTGTTTCTCAGTTCCTCTGCTAGGATTTTTCTGTTACTGGTAATATAGTTGCTTTTAGTCTTTGAAACAGTAGGGAAAAGCCACTTTGTTCTTCATAATGACTTGACTTCTTCCCAGACTTACACTGGGATATGTACAAATTGGTCTGATACAAAGAAATTCCTGACAAGGAAGAAATGCATGTCATAATCACCTTAATGCAGTGCCTCTCCTAGCAAAGGACTGATTAAAGTAGTTTTGTTCATGTTAAGCAAAATATATTAAAGGTCTGATGGAAATGAAAGCTTTTCTGCTGTCTTCATTGTACTCTGGAGCCAGTTTTAGCAGCACAAATCTCACCTTCAACTTATCTTTCTAATCTGACTGATGTAAATTAGTTATTTTTTTCTCTTCTAGCTCAGAGTTAAAAGCTGCTGAAGGCCAGCAGAGTATTTTGTGTCATCCAGAAATTATTGATTTCAAAGTACAGCTAGTTTATGAAAGAAACCAAGTTATAAGTTTTTCTATAAATTACAATTTAAGCTCCTAGAAACCATTTCCATAAGATACTTTTGCCTTTGCCATTACTGGAAAATATCAGAAGATGCATATATCATACATATACCATACCAGATGTTTTTCCATTGAAGTTTTTTGTGTTATGCTATATTTGCTTTATTTTTTTCTCAAACCTAAGGAAGAAGTCCCTGAGTTAGCTGACGCCAGTGAGTCCTTTTCAAGCTAAATCTACTATGGTTAGCAGTGCCAACAGGTATTTTTATGTAAGTTTATTTTCCTTTCAAAAATAACTACTTTGCTTTAATTTTTAATTTTATGTGGGGCTTTCTTTTAGACATGAAAGTTTTTTGTTTGTTTGTTTTTCCAGCAGTGAGGCATTTGTAACTGTTTTTGGCAAGTATTCTCACCATGATATATGATAAAGTGGTATAGGACACGTAAATTGAAATCTTTATAAAGTAACATATGTATTTAACCAAAAGCCCACAAAAATCCAGAGGCATTCTTTCCATTTCATGGGTAAGTTTAACCCACGTGTAGGTTTATAGAACAGTTTATTATATGACATGTATATGGATGAATGATATTTATGGTTTAAAAGTATTGTTTTTCAATATTCTAATATGCAGTGGTCAGGTACATATTTATTAGTGTCACTCTATTAGCTAAGAGAAAAAGATTGCTGTTAGGTAGTTTCTCGGTATTATCACATTTTACTGTGATTCAGAGCTTGATCCAGAGGTCTTTTAAAAAAGAGATCTTTCAATTAATTTCAATGGATTTTGCAGCTGACTCAGCTTTTTATTTTCTGGAATGTTTTATACTACCAAGTGTTTTAATAGAAAAGTTGGTACTTTAAGTAGCTTAGAACTACATTTCCTTTTCTCTGAACACTGCTTTGCCTAGAAATATATAGCCTCTTGTGATAAAAATACAGTAGGACAGTTTGTGTGCAATGCAGCAGTTTCTCCATTTTTGCTCATTCTCATTTTCATAGCTGAAGGAACAGAGAAAGAACTCTCTGAGCAAGTGTAATAATTTCTAACAGGCTGTAATCCAGATCTTTAAACAGAGCCTCACTGAAAGAAAAAACCACGCAAAGCACTATTATGTTTGGTTCTCATGCTGGAGTAGCCTGTCAAATTGGAATGATACTGTTCAATGCTAAGGCTTTTTGTTGTGCTTACCAAATGGAGGCAGCAGACCCCTGTCTGAGCTATGTGACCAAACTTGATTGGTAATGGACTGGGCTTTTAAATTCAATAAGAAACCATTTATATGGTTTATACATACACACACATACACGAGAACATGGGAAAGGACTCTGTATTGGTCATATTCTATATTCTGGTCATCAGCTGTAACTTCTTGTTCATGTACCAGGTGCTGCAGCAGCCTGCGAAGAAACGTTACACATTTTGTTCTCCATTCAGAGAGCAATTTTTTTATTTATTTTATTTTTTTTTTTAGAAAATATCCTTGGCACTTCTAAAACCAAGTAGAAGGAAGAGGGATGATGAGGGTGTAACTCCTCAAAGGTGCAGCTCCAAGAAACAGTAATACAAGCAGAGCTGCGGAAGATGGTCGCATTCTTAGCATGTGGGGGTCCCTGTGTTTGCGATGTTAAGCTATTGGAGTTTGGGGCAAGATGGCTTTTATGGCTCCAGTAAATGTAGTCTGTGTCTTGAAAGATCAGCTGTTCCTTTTTCTGTTCACAAACAATGACTGGAAATGATTTGAAATACATGTTCTCCCTAAAAGCATTTGTAGTAACTTGCCAAAAAGTCTCCATCAAGAATAAGTGATTTCAGTGGGAGCTGACATCTGGTTTATTACAGAAATATTTTGTAATAAAACCTCACTATATGAGCAAACAGTTGTCCATCTCAGAGTTCTACAAGATTACAGGAGACCTGTGCTCCTGATCTCCTCAGATGTGGTTTCTCTGGGGTTAATTAGCCATGGGGGAGACTCTCATAGATGAAGAATCTTGAAAAATCCTCCCAGAGACAGATGATAAACAAGCCTTCTCCTGTCCCAGGTCATCTCCACTATGAAATTCAGGTTTTGTCTCCCACCTCCTTCAGGAGAGGCCTTTACTGTAGGGGTAGGCAAAGCTTTTAATCGGATGTTGTTCTGAATGGCTTTCATATCCACATATAAACGTTGCATCCCATCAGTATGTTAGCATGACAAGGAGGACCTTGAGGGAGCATTGCCTTCCCCAGGGACTGGTGTTCCTTTCACTTTGGTGAAAACCCAAATGGGTCGAACACTGGTGGTGCCCCCGTTTCTCTCCCTCTGCCTCGATTATGCATGTATGTAGTTTTCTCCCAGTTTCTTCCTTTGGGCAAAATAATCCATTTTTTTTTCCCCTTTGACAAAAGGGGCATCCTCCCTCAGAAAAGGGAGGTATGGATAAGATTTCAGTAGTAGTGTGGCAAATGTAGTGGTATCCCAGTTATTGTTGCCTGCAGTCTGGGTGCTGTCCTGGGCAGAAGCTGCAGGTGCTGTGCCACGGAGGGGATGGCCAGGGGAGTCCACTGGCTTTACTGACTCTGCTCGGACTACGCCCCAGTCTGAGCTCTTGTGTACAAACATGATCATTGAGCACTTGAGCTTAATCCTCAAACAACCTCACTACCTCCTGCTCAGTTCAGGGCTGATAAACGCCCCAAGCCTCAGATGGCCCTTTCACTTTCTGTCTTGATTCCCCTTCTTTAGCTTAACGCCTCCGACCTTCTGATAGAGCTGCTGTTGCCCGGGCAGTTATCCTCCTGCCTGTGGTTTTCTGCCTCAATAATTACTGCACGGGGGGGAAGCTTATGTTGTTGTTATTTTAAGCATTTACGTAATTCCATTTGTCTATAATTCTAGAAACAACGTTACTGAAGGGACGATGCCAGTGGCTGCAGAAGGCGTGACAGGTAATCATTTCATTCTTTATGCTGTAATACGTTTGAAATTTCCGAGGAGCAGGAAGCACTATGAATGCTATTTGTTTGTGTCGGCTCCACGAACGCTCCCGAAATGCTATTTTTAAACCCAACGCCGGGTCAGATCTGCCTCAGTAAAACGCCTCTTTCCCGGTCCTGCCCGGAGCCCCCTCTCCTCTCTCCCCTTTGCTCTCCTCCTGGGCCGGGCCGGCGACCCGGGCGGGCGGAGGCGGCGCCGTCCATGCGGGGCGGCGGGGCGTGAGGCGGCGGCATGAGCCAGAGCGAGGTGTCGGCGTGCGCGGCGCCGCCGCCCAGCCAGCGCGTCTTCCAGGAGGCGGTGCGGCGCGGCAACACCAAGGAGCTGCAGTCGCTGCTGCAGAACATGACGAACTGCGAGTTCAACGTCAACTCCTTCGGGCCCGAGGGGCAGACGGCGCTGCACCAGTCCGTCATCGACGGCAACCTGGAGCTGGTCAAGCTCCTGGTCAAGTTCGGCGCCGACATCCGCCTGGCCAACCGCGACGGCTGGAGCGCGCTGCACATCGCCGCCTTCGGGGGCCACCAGGACATCGTCCTCTACCTGATCACCAAGGCCAAATACTCCGCCGGGGCCCGGTGATGCCGGGGACGCCGCTCCCCCCCTTCCCCCAGCTCCCCCGGCCGCCAAAGCTGCTCCCACCCCCGCGTGGGGTTTATTTGGCGAAGATTTGGGGCCCCACGCAAAACACGCCACCGTTCGCCTGCTTTTAAATTCGGGGTTGTTGTTTGGTTTTTTGTTTTTGGTTTGTTTTTTTTTTTTTTTTTCTTCCAAGGGTTGTTTTCCTACTGTAAAGTGTTTGGTTTTGGTTTTTTCCTCCATCTACCTCGGCTGCACTCACAGTATTCACGGTTTCAGTTTGACATCTGGGCAGATGCTTTAAGGGCCCCCCCATCCCCTCCCCGCTAATATTTAATCCTCCCTCCCCGCTCCCCTCGCTCCCTCCGACTTAAAGTGTCCTGGCTCAGAAATGAATTCATTTCAAGGCTCCCCAGCCCGCCCCGTCGCCCCTCGTTCCCGGGCGGTGCCGGGGTTCCCCCCCGGAGCCCCCAGCGGTGCCGGCCCCGGGAGCGAGGGGCTGGGGGCTGCCGGCCCCCGCTGTCCTGCCCCGCCGAGGAGGAGCGGGGAAGCCTTCCTCCTCTTGACATCTTCTCCCGGTGTTTTCCCACTGCTAATTTTATTTTTTTCTGAGGCAACTCAATTGGAATATGACAGACACGGTTTTCTCACCCCCGTTGCTTTTTTTTTTTTTTTTGCGTTGGGTTTCCTCCTCTGGTGTTCTTTTTGGGTGTCCGAAGAAAGTCTGTCCTCACCCGTTCCTTGAATCCGTTTAGCACGCGTGAGATCCCAGGAAAAGACATTGAATCCTTCTGGGTTTGTGTGTAAAGGGGGATTAGCAAACCCTGGACTTTTTTTTTTTTTAAGTGAAATAAACTCTAGAGGCAGAGGATTTGCTTTTGCACAGAAAAGGGGCACGAGCGCTCTCTGCTGCCTAGAGAGATGCCGGAAAACTACTGAAAATAGTTTGGGAACTTTTTTCTTTTGGTGAAACTTGGATAACACTTCTCAATGCAGAACGATTCATTTGACGTGTGTAGATTCACCCGCCTTTTATATTATATATATGCTAAATATATATATTTATAAAAGAAAGGGAGGAAGAAGAGGAAGCCACCCGAAGTCGCATTTTGAAGTGACTGCACGTATAATCGCAAATGCTGCTTTTTATTGCTATGGCACAAGAACATCCATTTGGAAAATGCGGAACATTTCAGAAGTCTCCTTTCTCCCGCTGGTCTTTCAGCCCTCTTCTCTTCGTCTGCACTAAAACCATCCATATCACTGCTGACTCCCCACTTTCCTCTCTTGCTCCCTGCATCCAAACCATTGCAATTAAAAAAAAGAAAATAGTTACCTGCTGGTTTATTTGGGTTGTGTCTTAACTATTTATCATGTATGTATATATTTGTGGGTGAAGATTGTGAGCCTGGTTTTGTTTGAAGCTGGTGGTGAGTGTTTCAAAAATATGGTTTGGGAAATATGCCTTTTTTTTTTTTCTTAGCCTTAAAACTAAAAAAAAAAAACTTGAGTCTGCCATGATTATTTCCCATTGCACTGAATATTCTGCTTTGTCTCTGATGGTTTCACCTGCAGTTTGTTTTTGGTTTCCTCCACTTCAACAATTTGAGATGATTTTTTTTTAAAGCTCCAGATTTCAAGAAGAAAAAGTTCTGTCGAAAGCATCTGCTGTTAATGCTGTAACTCACAAAGGAACTGCTTGGCCGAAGTCTTTCTGTGAGCATGGAAGGGGGTGTCCAGCACTTCCACTGGTGCTTCTGTGCGATAGTTACGGGGTGGGAACAAGATCTTTTCTAGCAAGGTTTTATCATTGTTACCAGATGGTTGCACATTTTTTTTTGACTAAATGGATTTGCCACAATGAAATGTCATAACATTTATGACATGATATTAAAAAGTGTATTGTAAAGCCAAGTTCTAGATGGATTTTTAAAAAGAAATCTTGGTTATAAACCCAGTCTAAAGGGAGCTCTGTCCAGTGTTGTAAAGACAACATGATGTAACCCATATTTATATTTTTATAAAATACTATTAAGACTGTGAATCTCCTGTGTGAATTGCTGGGTGAGTTGTTTAAGAAAAGTATTGTTCCTTTCCAGCCTCCTGGAGCTTTAGACACGCTGAGATTTTTGGGAAACTGTACGTCGGGGAAGGGGGTTTGCTCTGAAATTGTGAGTTGATGTATTTTTACATCCCTTTGTATTTTACTGAAAAGCTGCTGCCCTTCCTAGTCCCTAGAGTTTCAATTTTCTATGCAACCCCCACAGCCCCCGTCTCTCTTGATCCTGAGAAGTAAAAGGGATGCAGATTGATTCAAATTGAAATGAGGGTCCCCCCCACCCCCCTTGTTGGCTCATCGTGCTGCTGACCCTTCACGCCAAAACGGGGAGTACAAGAAATTAAAAAAATAAAAAAGGCAGGTGGGGGAGGCTCTTTCGTGCATGACTGGTCGCCTTCTGGCAGTCATCTTTTTAATTATTATTATTATTTTTGTAAGAAGAATATATTGATAATGTCAGTGAAATAAGCAGACATTGAAGCTGATGCACAGATTGCTCCAGAAAGGAGTTTTTCTGTAGATTTTTCTTTAGATGCGAATACCTTTTTTAATTATGTTAATTAATGTTAAGAATTTTTAGGCTTATATTGAAGCTGTATGTGGGTCACTATATGATCATTTCTAACTGGATAAAGTCTGTACAGTACAGCATATTCCTGAGTGTATGATATAGACCTGTAGCCCCAGAGTGCGAAATTTATAAATAAATTTTTCATTGATCTTTTTTATATAAAAAAAAATTAAATGGCTTTTTGGTTTCTTTCCCATATGGGGATGGGTGATGCTGGGTGGTTCCTGGGATGGGGGGGTGGCTGGCTGGACCCCCAGGTCCCTGTTCTGGTGTCTGAACCTGCAGGTCTTCAGGGGTTAAATTCATCCCCAGAGGGTGATGGTTGGGGTGGATTTTGGGGGGCTGAAGCCCCTGCCAGCCCTTTCCTGCAGGCTGCGTGGGGCTGGGGGTGTCCTGGTTTGCCCCAGCCACTGTTTGGAGGCGGTGGGGGGGTGATGGCTCAGACTGAAGCCTGGTGATGGATGGGGTGGGGGGGATTAATGGGGGTCATAGCCAAGCACCCCCTGTGGTGAGGGAGCCCTGGGGCTGGTCCCAGTGGTGACAGCCCATGGGAACGGGGCACCTCCATGGGTCTGCGCCAGCCCAGCACCTGCACAGCTCCCTGCAAACCTTCCCAGGGTTTCTTTTATTCCCCCTTGGGCACCAGCCAGGGTTTGGGGTGACCTGGTCCTTGCCCAGCCCCTGGGCTGTGATGATGGGGTCACCCCGGAGCTGGAAACTGGAGGTGGCTTCAGCCCCCCCAAAAGCCGTGTGTGGGGTGAGGGCTGGCGTGGGTTGCGGGTCCCCATGCCCAAAGGCATCTCCATCCTCTCGCGTGGCTCAGAGCAGGCCAGTGCCCGAAAGCGGGCTGAGCCTCCACCCTTGGAAGCTTCCCCGGCTGGATCCGGCTGCTCTGGGACGTGGGGGGAGCAGAGGCAGCCCCGCGCCTGCAACCGGGGCTTTGCAGGCAGGGCACAGGCAAGCCGCCCTCGCTGGCAGCAGTGGGGGGGTTTGGGATGAGGGGGGTTTTTTATATCCATAATTTTTCCAACTCTGGAAATGCCCAAATCCTTGGGAAATCGGTGCCATGCCTGGTTTGGCTGCAGGTTCCCAGGGATGCTGGAAGTGGTGTCCTGCACGTGGCAGTGGGGAGGAAACCTGGAGCAAAATCTCGGTGTGACCTTCCCAGGTTGCTCAAAATCCACTGGGACGTGCCAAGTCTTGTGCCACCCAGTGCCAGCATGGGACAGTACATGGGACAGACACAGTGCCTGCCCCAGGGTGCCCTGGGGACACGCAGCCCGCCCAGGCAGCAGCTCAGCGTGGAAAAGACAGGCACCGAGTGACCCGCCGGTCTTTTAGCAAGAAAAAAAGTTGATGCCAAAACCATCAGTCACAAACGCTGGTGGTCCCATGGGTTTGTCACCTAGGGTCTTGCAGCAGCCACTGACTGTGACTAAATCAGTGGGACGTGTGTGCAGGGCGAGCATCTCTCCCCTGTCCCACTTGGGTGCTGTGTGACAAGGACCCACTGGCAAGAGCCCCCAAACCTCCTGCCATCAGGGCCCTCCCCGGGGCTGGGGCACGGCAGTTGCCCCCGCGGGTGCAGCTCACCCCTGCCCATCTCCCTGCGCTTGGGATACTGCAAAAACCTCACCCAGGCGCCTGCCCCAGGCTGCACAGGGCTGGGCTCAGCCTGGCTCAGCTCAGCTCGGCTCAGCTCTGCCCTGCAGCATATCACCAGTCGCCTTGTCCCAGGGCTGCAGCCAGCTGCAACCTCACGATGGGTTTTCCCGAGGGATCGCAGCATTTCTGTGCACTGCTCCTCTCTGCCTGCGGCCGACGGAGTGGGCTGGGGGCTGCGGCAGCCCCTTTGCGGGGGATTTGGGCTGGGCAGTGAATGCAAATTGCACCCCCGTGGTGCCAAGTCCAGCACCCGTGAAGCCACCTCGTGTCCCCAGGTTCCCGCATGTGACAGCCCCAGCAGCGGGGACGTGCCGAGGGTGCAGCCGGACCCCGATGCCCCAGGGCTGAGCCCCTTGGGAGCAGCCGCCCCGGTACCGGGCTCCCTGCACGGCCCGTGGCCACCTGGCTTTGCAGCTCTGCTCTCTACAGAAACCCCAGCCAAGAAATCTAGGAACTCCAAAAACTTGCTTTTTTTTTTTTTGCTTTTATTTTTCCTTTTTCTATTTGTGTTCCAATAAAACAAAAGTATTGGATCGTTTGGTGGCGTAAGCACATTCTTCTGGCATTTTTGCGTGTCCCTGGCTGCGTGTTATTGTCCACCGGCCGCATTACGTAGGTGCTGTTGTTCCAAGAGAAACCAAAGCAAGAATTTGAACTTTCAAGTGCTTCCTGCCATTGTCTTTTGCTTTTGTTTGTGCTACTGACTCCAAACCAGATGGATCGGGCTCCCCTCCGGCCACGGGGGCGATGGGAAGTCAACACAGCCCAGCGAGGTTTGACAGCTTTGTCTTCCCTTCTATTGCCCTTCATCCGTCAAGCCCGGCCAACGGAGCTCAACCGACCAACGCATATGGAAGGGGGGGGAGGAGGTGGGATTTTATTTGAATTTCAGTGAGCTTAACACAGTAAGTAATGAATGAGAAAGAAAGACGGAGAGCGAGTGAGCGAGAGGGGACGGGCTGTAATCAAAATTCAGTACTTTTTAAATAGCTGCTTTGTTGTGCGTTTGTATGACTATGATAATGCCGCAGCCTGCGGATCCGAAGAGGAGTTACCTTTTTTTAAAAAAAAAAAAAAATGACAATTGACTACTGTTTGGTGCTGGGGAGGAGCTGGTGGCTCGGTCTAGCCAGCCAGGCTGGCCCCATCTCCAGCCTGCCCCTTTTCCCCTTCTAGATGCCTTCTGGGCTCCATCCCCGTCAGGGTCAGCCCCTCGGGTGGGTGGGAAGGGGTGGCAGGGCAGCGGGGCAGGCTGCGGGCCGTGGCACCACAGGTCCATGGCACATGGTGCAGGACAGGACGGCTCATGGTTCCAGCCCGTTTTGCTGCTGCCCCAAAGCTGCTGTGCTGGGACTCGGTGCAAAGGTCCCGGCCTGCAGGATCCATCCCATGCTGGTGCTGGAGCTGTGGCACGGAGCTGTTTTGGGGTCTTCCTGCAGTGTGCATGACTCCCATGCCCTGCCACAAGGTGGGTGCGGGGGGTTCGGTGACAAGCCCCCCTGCCCTAGAATGGCTGTCACCCTGCAGACCCCCCTGCTCGGGTGGCTGTGTGACCCGGGGATGCTCCCAGCCCTGGGATGCATCAGTGCAAGGACCACAGGAGGGTCCTGTTCTCCCTGGTGGCACCGAGTGACCTGGGAAATGACACTGGTCTGTCGTGTGGGCAGGAGAAACATCTTCTCTCCCCAGAAACTCTTCAGCGGCTGTGTACCCAGTGCCACCACGGGCACCCATGTTCTGAAGCACCCAGCATGGGGTGCCCAGGGAGAGGTGACCTCTGGGTCTCACACCGGTGGGGTGCAGACCTGTGGGTGCTGCGTAGTTTTCGGCTTCTTTGTGGAACAGGTTACCCTGAGAAGCTGTGGATGCCCCATCCCTGGAGGGGTTCAAGGCCAGGCTGGATGAGGCTTTGGGCAACCTGGGCTAGTGGGAGGTGTCCCTGCCCATGGCAGGGGGTGGCCCTGGATGCACTTGAAGGTCCCTTCCCACCCAAACCATCCTGGGATTCTGTGATTCTGTGTTAGCAGGTTGCTCTTCCTGACCCTGAAGGACGGGCCAAGCAGGGCAACGTCCTGGTTTGACCTGTCTGGAGAAGGCCTGGGGATGGGGCTTGGGTCTGGAGGAGTGGGAGGCTGCGTGGACGGAGGGACTGAGGGACAGCTGGGGAGGAATGGGGAACAGCTGAGGAGGAAGAGGCACATGCAAAAAGACATGGAGGGATGGGGGAATAGAGGCATGGCTGGGGATGGACAGAGGTGTGGGTCGAAGAATGGCCAGAGGCTGGATAGCTGGGGGGTGGTTGGGACAGGCTTGGGACAACTGTTTTAATTGGAAAGTCATCGTTCAGCCTGAATCCAACAGCATTCTGTGGCTGGGAGCAGCCTCTGCAGGGAGCCGAGGGGAGCAGCACCTCCGGCAGCATCCTTGGGCGGTGGCAGACGTGGGTCTGGCAGAGCTGGAGACGTCCTCCTGCTGGTGTTCAGGAAGAGGGTCCCCGGGAGGCACGTCCCGTTCCTCCTTGTGCTCTGGGCAGCAGCTCTGGCCGGAGGAGCACAGAGGGGCACAGACACCCAGCCCTGAGCATCGGCTGTCCACAGCGGGATGTCCTCTGCCATGGCCAGCACGTGCTCACCGACAAACCCATCCTCCTCCCTTCTGACCCAGCCCAGCACCAGCTTCATCCCAGGCAGGATGGACACGCCGGCTCTGCTGACCCCCCCGCAGCGCCAGCCCTGCCGCAGGTGGGGAGGGTGGCACGGGGGTGTGGGCAGAGGCTCCCACGCAGCACGGAGCAGAGGCAGGGCTGACCCCTCGAGCACGGCCACACACACCCCTGGCCAGGGCAGACATCGTCCAAGAGCAGCTGCCGGCTCTGCTAAGCCTCTGCGATGTGTCGCTGGGGCACGGGGTATGCGAGGCTGAGCCTTTGCTGGGGTCCTGAGCAGCACCTGGGGCTGATGGTTTGTGCCCTGGAAGCCGAGGGCACAACTGGCGGACTCCTGGCTCTGAACGGATTATAGAACCGAGGAGAGCCTCTGCCTGGAAACGGCACCTCTGCAGCCTCCTCTCACCCCTGGGCATGCATTACAACCATTCCTCCTGTTTTCTCCAGTGGAAAAAACCCTCCTCACCTGTCCCAGCGAACAGCGTTGTCGGTACACACGCTGCAGTGGCACAGGCGGACTCCAAATGTGCCCAGACCCCTCCCAGGTTTTCTGCCCAGGACCAGACCCCTGCTTGCTCTGGGGGGCTCTCACTGGGGTGTCTCAGCATGGTCATCCACGAGGGGGGGCAGGAGCAGTGGCAGCTCCCTGGCCACCCGATTGCCTTTAATTATGCCCAAAACACTCAATCAGCCAGTGGCTGGAGGGCTCCGCGAGGCAGCGGGTGCAGGAGCTGGAGGCACCGGTTGCAACCTTGCAGTGTGCCCCGGGGGGTTTCCTTGCCCCCCATCCCATGCCCAGCCTGCCCTGTGGAGAGGAACCAGGTCCTGCAGCAACCCAGCACCTTTGGGAACCGCCAGCTACGGCAGCATCGGGATCTCTCCCTGGGTGCTTCAGATCAGGGGTCACAGCTGGGGGACCCCCAGATCAATGCAGGAGGTGCAGGGGGCCCGAGGCAGCAGGGCGGTGGGTACAGGAGGGCACTGGCTCAGCACCCACTGCTCTGCAGGTCCTCGTGAGCAGGGGGCACGGGGAATCTCCAGCCTTGCTCTGCAGCACCAGGATCAGGCCCTCATCCCCCGGCACAGCGCCAGGCTGGGGCAACCGTCCCCGTTGGGTCCTTGCATTTCAGCCTGCTCACATTCACAGCCACGGTGACAACTGCGAGCCGCCCCCCAGCCCCTTTTCCACTCACGACTCCCCCTCATTCAAAGCCTCTGTCCTTTTAAGCTATTTTTTTTCCCCTCCTATTCATTTCCCGGACGCCTCGGTCCTTTTCTCTTGCCTAGCCCCTCTCCCGGAGCAGCTGCTATGCTAATAAGCATGAGGCAGAAAAGGGAGCGAGCCTTTGCAGTGGCTGGGGAGGAGAGAAAGACCCCAGAGCCCTCCAAATGCTAAATAAATCCAAGGCTGGAGCAGCATCCCCGAAACAAAGAGGCCTGGCCTCCCCCCTCTCTTCCCCTCTTCCCAATTCCACCATCTTTTCACATTCAAATCCATTAAACAGCGAGCAGAAAGACCCCAAGTATTCATAGCATTGCATTAAAGAGAAAGCTCCGTGGTCCCTCTCCATCCCAGCCGGGCGGAGGGAAGGGCTCTCCATTCATCCATCCATCCATCCATCCATCCGTCCATCCATCCATCCGCCCATCCATCCATCCGCCCATCCATCCATCCTCCCATACATCTGTCCATCCATCCATCCATCCATCCATCCATCCATCCATCCACCTGTCCACCCATCCATCCATCCGTCTGTCCTGCCGGGCTGCCCAGGGGCTGCGTCTGCCCCAGGCTGGGAAACGCTGGGCTCCAGCCCCTCAACACGGCGATGGGGGACAGAAGTGCCCCAGCCCCTGCACAGGGAGATGAGTTGCCTTTCACCCCTGTTCCAGCGTTCTTCCCCGCCTGGGACCGCTGGGCTCATCCGTTGGGATGCGGCTCCTGGTTTCTGCAGGGGCAGCTGCTGGGGCCGGGTGGGAGCTGCATGGGATGGGAGAGGCTGGGGCACCACAAGGTGGGGACCCTCCGTATCTCCTGCCGTTGACGGTTCTGGGGAATGTTGGAGCACGGGGACACTCAAATATTGGAGGCAGCAAAGGTCATCCATGTGGGATCCCGGAGCACAGGGTTCCCGGGCTTGGTGAGGGGTGAGCAGGGAGCAGGGAGGGACCACCAGCCCCNCGGGGTGAGCAGGGAGGGGGCTCCCGCAGGGAGCAGGTTGAGCAGGGAGGGACCACCAGCCCCTGAGCGAGGACTGGCCACCTCTGCCTGACCACAGCTGGTGCTTACCCAGACAGGCAGGTGTCTCCTACTGATAAGAAAGGTCCATTGCACCAAAACTGGTTATTTCCTACCCATTTTGCCTATTTGCCCTAGAGTCAGAGCAGCTTTCTGGTGCAAAGCCCTCAGCCCTCGACCCCTGAGCGAGAGGACGCAGGGATGGAGGCAGATGGGTAGGTGGGCTCTGTGGCAACTGTTAAGGCTCGTGGTGGGTGGTGGATGCCTGGAGGGATGCGACTCTTCTCTGGAGGAGGAAGAGATGTGCATTTTCTTCTTCTGGCTTCTGGGGTGGGAACAGAGACACACCTCCAGGAAGGATTTCATGCTCTTCTCTGGTACCAAGCTTCTGCCAGTGTCACAGGACTCCAGGAGATGGACCTTTTAGTACCAAATATTGAAAAGTCTGTTAAAATCATGGATTTTAGCATGTGAGGATTGAAGCTGACCGAGTGATGTTGGCTGGACCATGCAGACTGTGACAGGCACATCCAAGGCAGCAATAACTGGGACCCTGCCTGCGCAGCGTGGTCAGCGGGGTGGGATGCAGCTCTGCCCCCGGGGTGTCCATCCAAAGTGGTGTCTGGGCTCTTTCACAGGCTCTGGAAGCAAGGCAGGGACGGAGCGCTCACACCTCAGCTCCTTCTGCTGCCCGAGGTGTCCTGTCTGGCCTCTGGAGACCATCCCATCTCCTCACCTTGCACCCGTGTCCTGGGTGCCCTGGGGCACCCCAGCTGGCACCAGGTGTCGGTATGTTGGTGCCCAAATCCTGCCCTGCAGTCAAGAGTCTAGAAGGTGACCACGGATGCTCTGCCAAGCTACTCCCACGTGCTTGGCTGCTTCCCACCCTGGGCTCCCACAGCCGAGGTCACCAGGGCTCCATCCCGACCATTGCAGGCACTGCACAGCCTTGGGGTGCAGGAGGGACTGGGTCAGCAAGAGGTGGAGAGAGGTGGGACAACCCTCAGGAAACCTAAAATGGCCTTAACCACTGCATGGGAGATGGGACACGGGAGCTCAGACCCTCGTCCCCGCAGTGCAGGACCCCAGAGCTGTGTGTGTAGCGCCCCGAGGAATGTCCCTGTGTGAGAACCGGGGCTCCCCAGGGTGCTCCGGCAGCGTGGGACCCCTGGGTGCCTTCACAGCTGGTGCTTCAGGGCTGCCGGACTTTGCTGACCCACCTTGTCCTCGCTCCCCACTGCAGCCCACCAGGCTCTCAGCCTGGAAACGTCCTAGTGACTTGTTCCAGGGATGTGTTCCCCCAGAAACCAGAGCTCTGCGGGGTGCATGTCAGCGGGGACCCGGAGGGGTGGCCGAGAACAACCTCCCTCTGCCTTGTGAAGGAAACCAGCTCCAGCCAGGAGGCTCAGCCTCAGATTCCCAGTTCACAGAGGGGTGTTTCCGTCCCCACGGTGGGGAACTTGTGTGTGCAAGCTCTGGGGATCAACCCAGCATGCTAACAATGCAGCGGGGCTGCGCTGCTCCGGCTTTGGTGGGCTGGCCTTGCCTTGGCAAGAGGGGTGACACCGATCCTGCACCGCCCTGAGTCACTCCTACCTGCCCCTCACCTGACACAGGACATGGAGGGTCGACCTGGTGGGGAGGGTGCCAGAGACATGGAAAGCCCCAGACACTGCCAACAGCATGGTCCTGCTCCTAGGTGACTCCCCACGTCCCCCCATGGGTCTGGTCAGTGACAGGTGGCCGTTGCCCACCATTGCCCTTGGGGGTCCTCGTTCCCAGTGTCACCCTGAGCCCACCCTCCACCGTCTCGTTCTGCTCATGTCCCTCCCAAGGACCAGCCCCAGCAGTAAAATCCCCCCTGCCCCAGCCCTGCCCTCAGGGAGCAGCCCAAGGACCACAGTGTGGTGAGTCCTTCATCATGGGCACGCTGGTGGTACGGGTCAGTGGGACTGGTGGGATGGATGGGAGCAGGCACCATGCCCCCTTTGCACCCCAAACTGCATGGCTGCAGGGGTGCTGAGCAGGGCAGTGACCACTCTGGATGTTTTTTGAGGGGTCTTCTGTGGCTGCGAGGACACAGTGGACAAGCAGTGGGGCATCACCACCTCTGACACAAGGCTGTAGCTGGAAGTGCNGGGCAGGTCTACCTGCAGCAGCAGGTGGGACAGGGGTCCAGGGCGTCCCTCTGCCAGGCTGGCCGGGGAGAAAGGTCCCTGCTTAGCAATGCAGGAATGCAGGTCGGGCTGAATGCAGCGGAGGCGGGTCTGATCTGGTGCCCCACTAAGCCCCCATTCTTTCCCAGCCGGTGCATCTTGTATTCAGGCTGCCTGCTCCTAAGCAGAGCGTCTTTAATCCTTCCCTTGTCTCCTCCATTCCCTTTCAGGCCTTTGGCCAATGGGAAGGGGATGAGCAGCTCTCTCCAGGAAGGAAATTAAAAGCGGGGAGGAGGGTAGGGAGGAGGAGAGCCCAAGGAGGGGGGCTTGGAAGGGGAGACAATCCTGGAGTGGAGATGCCAGTCATCGGGGTCTCAATAGCCCCATTCACCCTGCCCAGCCACACAGAAAATCAGGGTCACCAGGATCCATGCCCTGCCTGGAGACAACTGTTGCTTTATTCTTTTTAATTGCTGGAAAACGCAGAAAAGTTCACTTGTGTGTGTGGCTGGCTCCGGTGGGGGCTGCGCTGGGGGGCGCGGGCGGCAGAGGGGCGGGAGGGACGGGGTGAGGCCGACGCACAGCGAGAAGGGACACAAAAAGCAGCCGCACGTGAGGGTGGAGGCTGCGACCCAGCGCGGTGGAGGAGCCATCTGTACGGCGGCTCAGGGATGGGGAGCTGCGCCGGGATGGGGACCTGGTGGCTTTGCCCCCCAGGCATGCATGGGAAGGGTCCCTGGGGGTTTTGAGTCGGAGGGGACAGTCCCTCGGCCAGGGATCAGGCAGAGGAAGGACGTGTACGGGAGGACAGGCAGGTGTCCCCACATCTCAGGGCATGGAGGTGCCTGGGCTGATGCTTCTGGCGACTGGGCAGCTCGAAGCACACGCACCCGCGTAGGGACACCCAGCAGCACGTCACCACCCTGAGGATACCAACACACCTCCTGGACAGACACACGGCCATGCCACCTCCACCTTGAGACCCTGCTCCACCCCTGGCAGGTGGACACCTCCACCCATGGCGGAGCTCCCGTCCCTCGGCCCCCCTGCAGCCACCCCCGGGATGTCCCAGAGGGCACACGTGCAGCCCTGGGGCTGTGAGGAACCCGCTGTCCCAGCAGCCCTCGTGCTCTACCATCCGCCCCTCTTGCTGTCCCATGTGCCCAGATGTGGCTAACACCAGCCGTGAGACACAGGCCACCAGAAGCCACCACAGGCACGTGCCACCGAGAGCAGCCGGGCAGGTCTGCAGCAGCAGGTCTGTGGCCATGCAGCTCTGGGGGGTGGTGGGTGCCAGGGGACACTCTGAGGACACGACACGAGTGCCTGGGCCACAGATGAACCCAGTCCCAGCCCATCTCCATCAGGAGCAATCCTGGAGGTATCTCTGCCCATCCTCCCCCAGGCCTCCTGTGGGTCTGGGGTGATTTCTGCCTGTCGGGGGCTGCACTCCCTCCCCCATCCAGCCGCTGCCCCCCTTCGCTCTGCCCTTTGCTGGACGCTCAACTTTCCTCCCAAAGTGTCCCCGAGATGCGCTGACCATGCGGGTGGTCCTGCCTGCTCATGTCCTGCCGCTCATCCTCAGCCCACAGCATGCTCCCAAGCACTCTGTGACCCATGGGACACAGGGCAGCATCCTCCGAGGTGCCCATGATGCCCCTGTCCCCTTGCAAGTCCTCCCCTCACCCACCCTGTCCCACCGTCCCCATCTCCTTGGCTGGCTCCTGCCTGGGGATGCAGGCAGCTCCCGCACAGCAGCCAGGCTCTGGAGCAGGGAGATGGCTGCGGAGCACAGCCCACACCTCCAGCAGCCCCAGGACAAGGGCTGGGGCGTGTTCACCCTCAGTACGAGATGGAGAGAGTCCCCTGTGCCGTGGCTGGGGTGAGGGACCTCAAAAACCTCCGGGCTGGAGCAAAGCCCCCAAGCTAAGGAGCACCCAGCTGGGTGGGTCCTCCCAGAGGAGGAGGAGGAGGAGGAAGAGGCACGTATGGATCATGGAAAGGAAACCCACTGCAGAGCACGAGCATCTCACGCTGTTCGCGGGCAGAGGGGCTGTGGGACACACCATCCCCAAAACCCAGCCCGTGGCCAGCAGCCCCAGCGCCCTTCCTGGCAGCTGT
>VZTO01019071.1:3915-42196 GCA_013400615.1 Syrrhaptes paradoxus
AAGATAAACTCCTACCTCCCCTGCACCCGGATTTGTCAGGAACAGCCTTTTCCTTTCCTCAGGTTGCTGGTCCCCGCTGGACATGCACAGACGGCTCAGAAGCAAACTACGATCACCCGCAGAAAGCCTGGATCCTGCAACACATGGACTGCTTCGACTAACACAGAAATTATTTCTCTTTTTCCTTCTTCAAACAATAATCTAAGAAGCAAAACTACCAAGGGGCTCTAACATTGATGCTTCAAATTAGAGAAATATCACACGTGAGGAGGACTGTGACACGATCCAAGCTGAGCCTCCCCACATTTCTCCGATGATGCTCCTGCATTAAAGCCCATTTTCCGATAAACAGAGGTCAGCTGTCACGTCCTGACATCAGACAAACGGGATTCGTACTCAAACCAAGCTTGGTGTTGCATTTCAGAGCGGTGTTTTAGTTAAGACAGGATTATTATTTGCTAGCAGGCTTGAATTAAGGTTTTATTTCCTTTTCTCTGGGGAGTGCTGGTCTTTAAACACTTTTTTCCAATGAGTTGCTGGTTATGTTCCATTCTCACCTCTGAAGTTGCAGCTTTACTTTTAAACAGCAAAATAAACCCAGAAGTGGTAATTCAGGTCTCTTTCTCCTTGATGTATCTACACACCCAGCGGAAGACAGCAAGGGGCTGCTAAGAGCACTCGGGGTCTGAATTTCAGCCAACAAAATCCAAAATCCTATTTGATAAATGTGCTGCTGGCCTGAGCAAAACCTCTTCTTCTGCTCCCCCCAGGCAACCAGGTCTCCCCAAAGCCTCCCCCTCCGCCGGCGCGGGCTGCGGGACAGCGGAGCAAACACCCAGGCTGCAGCGGGCAGAAACGGTGAGCCAGAGCAGGAGGGATTTTCCTCCCCTGGACGGGTGATTTTCTTTCCTACAGTATTTGCTGAGGGTGTTTAACGGATACCCACGGTCTCTGCGACAGGCAGAGGGGGGGATTTCACGAGGCAGTTTTAGCTGTGTGGCAGGTGGAGGTGGTGTACAGGGGAGGCACTTGGAAGGATGTTTCCCCACATAAAACAACGAGGGACTTTCCTTCTGCTTCTGAGCGTGGGGCTGGGGAACGTGGGCAGCTTCAATGCTTACATGCAGATGCAAGATTTAGACTTGCAAGGGCAGAAGTAAGCCCTGTGTAAAAAAAAAAGCACCAGCTAGGTTCTCACTCTGCAGGGACACCAGAGGATTCACGTACAGCAAGTCAGCGTTTCAAGAAGCGTGTAAGAGGGGGAGAAAAAAATTATTTTCCTTTAGTTTCAGAGCTGCATTTGCCATTTTATTCCATTGCACCAAGCTTAAGGCATGGCTGTTGTAGCCGAGTGGTTTGTGCAACACACATACTGATATATTTGAAGATGTTTAATGTGGTTTGAGGACAGACCCCGAGAGCACCTGTACTGGGTGAGACACAGAACCCAGCAGCTCATGGCAGGCAGGGTCCAGCGGCGGATATCTGGAGAGGAAGAGCAGTACAGACCAGCACACCCCAAAACTTCCCCCCAGCCCCTGCCAGTGTCGCAGATGTGTCCGTTCTCAGCAGTTGGGTGAAAAGCTGCTGCAAAGCCAGGCTGCCCGGGAGGCTCAGGGCTCAGCACCACTAGAGAGCGGCAGACACCAGCACCACGGATGAGAGCAGCAGGGGAAAAGGGAGTGGGAAGGGAGACTTCCATACAGCCTGGGATCCACCCAAGCGCCCAGGCTGTAGGCAGGAGATTGCAATCAAAGCTGACTGCACAGGAAAAATTATAACATCTCTGGAGGTGTTACCTGTGCCTGCTCTCATCACGGAGGGTTTTCTTCACTGCCCCTCCATAAGAAAGGCAATTTTTTAAATTATTTCTGCACCACCAGCTTTAATTTTTTTCCCAGTTTGTCATTTCTGCTAGCGGCCGTGGTGCAATGAAACGGGAGCTGGCCAGTGCCACAGCATTGCCCGGTGTCATCAGAGCTGAGCACTGGTGGGTCCTGCACAAAGCCTGGGGTGCCCCAAGGAATGGGCACGGAGATGGGGCGCGGCTGAGAAGGACCAAGACACTGGGTGTCGAGGCAGGAGTGAAATGAGAAAACTCAGGGCTAGGGAAGGAAAAACAGAAAGAAAGAGATGCAGCAGAAGGATGGTTTCCTCCTCTCGCAAAACACGCGGGTTAGGGCTCTTTGCTCAATTCCCAGGCAAGAGCAGCAGCAACCTGTGGAACTGGCTTGTCTCGATGTTCTGCAGCAAAGCACGGTTTAGGGTAGGTTTTGGGTAGGGAGAGGCACGGAGGCATCCTGGAAATCTAGAAATGCAGGTTAGACCCTGCAGCAATGTCAAGGGACCTTCGTCTGAGGGAGGATTGAGGAAGACTGCCATGCAGAACAGCGGATACACCTGGAAACCTTAGTGTGTATAATTCCTACAGCACATCTGCCCAAGTTGGCGAGCAACCTAAAATACCAGAGTTATTTCTGTGTCCACCAAAACACACATTTCTCAAGCTCATCGCCTCAAAAAGCACTAACATTGCTACACGTCCTAACGAAAACCAGCACGGCTGATGAATATAGACTGTGAAGGACTCCTGCTGCTGAACCGTGCTGTGACGCTTGACACTACAAGCACGGCAGCATTGAAAGGGCAGTCAGCTAGGAAAGCACCACTGCTGTTCTTCCAAGGCCAGAGGGACTCATAGTGAATATATCTAGAGCTTTGCTAGAAGCACAGAGACACGGGTCGACACACAATGCCTGTTCAGTCTGTGTATACTGGTCCAGTCCTAACTGGAAAGCCTGTAGGTTAAGCAGTCTCAAGCCAAGACATGAGCATCACTGCTCAGCTCCACACCTGGACACAGCTGGAATCTGTTAGCATCCTAGGAAGTCAGTGTGCAATGCAGCAAAGCAGAGAAATGCTGCAATGGCTGAGGCTTCCTGCTGGGAGCAGAGCTTTGGTCACTTGAGTAGGGGACATCGTTGCTTTTGTGCTCAGGGGCTGGGAGAGCACACGCTGGGGATTTCTGTTTTCTCCAGTCCCAGAGAGGAATAACAGCAGGACCAAAGTTTAGGGGAGCTTGATGTGACTTCAATCCTCATTTCTCCCAGATTTTTGCATGTGAGGGAGCTTTGTAACCCACAGTCACCCTTTCCCCCAGTACAACGCTGGATGCTGGTTTGCTAACAGGTAACACGAGCGCAAGCCTGCAGCATGGGACTTCCAGAGATGAAAGATAAAGGAGAGACTGAGCAGTGGTACTGTTACCCTAACGCCTAGCTAAGCCTGTGAACCTTACAAGAAACTACCAAGTTACTCCAAAGTCCTCCATTCCCCAGCAGTTACCGAGATTTGACCCTGTAAAGCTCAGGCGAACACGACACATCATGAGCTATTTGCTGTTGTACCGTTATCCCAGAGGCACGGCCACGGTCACTGCTGGGCTCAGCCTTGGCCAGCGGTGGGTCCGTCTTGGGGCTGGCTGGCTTTGGCTCCATCAGACACAGGGGAAGCTTCTGGCATCTTCTCACTGAAGCCACCCCTGTATCTCCCCCCACTACCAAAACCTTGCCCACAAACCCAACACAAGGGGAGCGATACCGGGAAAGCCACCGGGCTGGAGGGCATTCAGCTGCTTCCTGGGGAGCAACCCAACTTCACAGGGAGGGCGGGCGAAATGCATTTCTGTGCTGAAGGTCTTCAAAAGATGGGATTTTAAATACTTCAGCAATCACAGCCAACACAAACTAACAGTTAAATGACGCTCTGCACACGTTGCACGGCAAGCCTTCTCTGCTTTAGCAAGGGACTGCAAGGGACCCTCCCCGCTGTGTAACTCGTTGTGCTAAAGCAAACGATGTTTATCCCCCCAGAACTCAAAGGCACGGGACCAGGAGATCACGTAAGGCAGTGGACAGCATCCCAGCAGCGTGATTCACAGCAGATTCACGCCAAGCCCTGCCTCACCCCGAGTGTTTTCTGTATCGAGCTGAATCAGACTGTGGCAGTGTGTAAAGGTCACGGTGCTAAATGCCATCGGAATATTTTTGACACTGAAAGGATTCCTTCCTTTAGCAGCCCTAGGATTGTGCCTCCACTGCTTCAGGTAAGGAGAAAAAGGCGGCCGCAGCCTACCTCTGCTGCCACTATATATTTTATGATACAAACAAGGTCACTCTCCCTAGCCCAGCTCTTGCACAGCTCCAAGGTGAGCCAGCCATCTTTTGTCCCCATCGTTGGCTCTGCATCGCTGTCAGCCTCCCCCGAGATGTCCTTTCAGACGGGCCCCCAGGCAGGAAGCCCTTCCTCCTCCCTCTCCTCTTCCTCTCCTCAGACCAGGACAGGTTGAGGTGAAGGTGCAAGGGCAGTTACACACCTGTGTCACGCTCCCAAGCTGTCACCAGTGCCACCTCCTCGCAGGTGAGGCCACAGCTATTTGCCCTACCCAGCTGATACTTCCTTGTGATATTTCCTCACTTTCTGAGGTCCAGAGGTATTTTCTGAATTGCTTGGGCTATCAGAGCGTTTGCACGAATATCAGCACCCTCACACCTTCCTCCCCCCGCCTCTCTCGGTGTTAGTCACCCTTCTGCCTCACTTCAGACTAACCCATGAGCAAGGACCCCACGTTTCTACCACACCTACGGAAAAACCCGTTGCTCTGTGCTGCTCGTAACCAGAAGAAGGGCTGGCACTTCAGGGTCACAACAGAAGCCCACCACGTGCCTGCTTCTCCATCATCAAACCTGGAAGCCATCAGGAGGCCCTTTGCCAAGACACGAGATGTGGAAAGCGGAGGAAGCAATTCACACTCGTTATTCCTTCCTGGGCAACGTGTCCCACGCAGCGAACGCCCTGCACCTCCGTAACCGGGTACGTGATGACACAGCCCCTTCAAAGCTGGGTTTACAGANNNNTGTTCCAGCTTGAACCCATTGCCCCTTGTCCTATCACTGGATGTCACAGAGAAGAGCCTGGCTCCATCCCCCTGACACTCACCCTTCATATATTTACAAACATTGATTAGGTCACCCCTCAGTCTCCTCTTTTCCAAGCTGAAGAGACCCAGCTCCCTCAGCCTTTCCTCATCAGGGAGATGCTCCATTCCCTTCATCATCTTCGTGCTGACACCGAGCACAGAGGCGTTGGTAAACGGCGGCAGCGCAACGACCCGGCTGAGCACACTGCTTCAGGACAGGACCGATTCAAACTTCACCCTACCTCCTTCCCCATGAGGGCAGCAACGCTTGGGGATGCTCAGTTCACTACGATCTACACAGTAATTTGCCTCCAGCTCACGCTTGTTTAAGCAAAACATCATTTTTACCCCCAAATGTATTGTCAAAAGCCTCTTCCCTACCTCCCATTGCAAGCGCACCGTGGGAATTTCCACCTCTGCAGCGAAGAGAGGAGACAAACCTTTTCAGGTCTTTATAGCAAATTTATTTGCTGTCGGCAAAATCCCTGCTCCTCATCAGAGCCTCGTCTTTTTGCTGCCGAGGTGCGGTAGCTTTCCCCGAGAGGCTCGTGCCTCGCTGTACGCTAAAGGAAACGGGATCTTGGCAGTTCATTTGTGTTTGCCAGCACACAGAGGAAGCTGTGGTTTCTTCCAGAATTAGTAACAAGGAAGAGCCAAACCTCCTTCCCCCTTTTCACTCTGGAAGGAGCCTGGGACCTGTCAGCAGCTTCGGTTTTCAGAGCTTATGCCCTCACCAGCAATATTAGCATGTTTATGAAGTTATTTCAAATTACAAGTGCTTAAAATGGAAGGAAAAACATTCATTGTCCTAACCCCAAACTTCTGCTCTGGAGGCATCGTTTTCCCTTAGAAAACAGATTGCTTCAAAGACACAACAGGAAAGTTTTGTATGGGAGAATTAGGATCTTGGGTCAATAACAACAGAACATGGTTTTTCCAAATTCAGAACTTCTTTCCTCCTCCAAACAGCCCTACCCTGTCCCCAAAAGCCAGAAGAGCCCATCACNCCTGTTTAAACAGTCACAGCTCTCTGAAATCGACATCTCGAGCCCTTCCTGGGCTGTGCAATCACTCAGAGGGAGGAACACGGCTTTCCCCCATCCCTTCCTGTTCCCAAGCTCCTCCGCTCCCAGATTTGGAAAAGCTACAGAGGGTTTCAGGGTCCTTTCTCTTCCCCGCAGCTCACACCAGGGTGAAGCCAGCCCCTCAGACAGTGCTCTCAGATGATTTTCTGCTCCCTGCGGCAGAAGGGGTTGGTTGTTACTGGTGACAGTGGTGTGGCAGGGCACTGGACCATTGTCCCTGCTAGACAGGGACATCACCTGCAGGCAAGCTACCCTGCGAGCCTAACATGGGAGCCTGTGCTGCCGTTGTTGGTTTTTTAAGATCTGGGTGAAAATAAATAATAGCAAGAGTCCTTTGTTTCATCTGTTTCTTAGTCTTAAAAGCCCGACTCTACCCCAGCTGTCTGCTCCCCAGCTCCTACTTTCAGGTACCCCCCACCTCTCAGTGACGGAGAACTATCCAACTCGAGAAAGTTGAGGACTTCTCAAGGGAGCAGGGCAAGTTCATGGGTTATTTTATTGAGATGAAGTTTCAAGCCCTTGAAGTTATCATGTTTCCTCTATGAATCTTTTAAAATGTAGAGCTGAAGAGGTCCCTTGAGTTCATTGGGACCTCGGAGCCAGAACTTCAGCAAGTCTTTTCAAATCTAGCGAGGCTGAAGGACCACGGTGTCTACACAAGCTTCAGCGCTGTCCAGCCATTCATTTCCTGCGGGGGTACTGGCTCTGCTACCTCCTCTAACCACTCCTTTCTTATTCCTCTGCTTCCCTCTCTAAAACCCAAACCCGGTTTGGCAGATAAAATACATTACACCACCTCCCTCCCCAGAAAAAGCAAGCCAGGAGCGACCCAAAAAGTTACTGCTGTGGGTTCAAAACAGGGTAACAGCTTCTACCCTCAACCACCCTCCGCTTGGTTCAACTTCCAGAAAACAAACTCTCCTTTTCCCAAAACCATCTTTTCAACCATTTAGCAAACTGCTGCATTGGCACAGAACTTTCTAGCAGAGTGTAAATTTCACCCCAGCTTCTTTCAGGACAAGTTGTGTTGGCACCCACAAGCCTGTGTTCACCAAAGGACACCATGTACTGCTTTATCCCCACACCTAACGCTGAGCTGAGAGAAAGGATCCCCCCGTGCAAACAGATGCTTCTGCTTCCATCCAAAAAAAGAGGGAACCAAGGTCCATTCCTATAAAAAACAACATCCTATTCGAGCTAAACAGCAGCCACCAGCATCAACTACTTGCAAAACAATTGAAAAAACTGCGTGTACTTACACATCGGAGTCTAACTGCTGTGAGAGGTGCAACAAAGCAAGAATCCCGTCATCTCTGCAGCCAGATTGTTCTCAAAGCTCTGTTCCCAGAGCCCTCTCTGCTAGGAAATGTGGTCCCCAGCTTACCTACAGTCAGCAGGAGGCTCGCTGCGAGGGAAGTGCCTACACCTGGGCTCAGCTGGGAATTGGTAGGCTGCCCAAATCCTTGTAAAGCACTCCCACCTGGGAGACGGGGAAGGGGAGCGAGAGGGATGCTTGCTTCGCTGGGATCCTCGGCTATCTGGCAACTGGCAGCAAGAGGATGAGTCGAGCTAATTAGAGGAAGACAGAAACAAGTTAATGACATTTTACTCCCTGACTGCTTCCCTAGAGGTTTCTGTCATCCCTTCAGTAATTTCCAAGCTTAAATTTTACAAGCTCCAAGCAGTGAGTTAATTTGCAGAAGTGCAGGACCGTAGAAACCACCACATCGACCCGAACGTGGGACAGGGGAGTTACACCGGCCCCGTAACGCTGCGCGTTTCCTTTGAAGTGCAAGGAGAGGGTGCTAGGGGAATTCTACGAGTACATGATGAGTTTCCGTGGGGAAAGTTGCTTCCATGAAGCGGTACCGACGGGGGAACACATTTCCAGAAATCCCCCCGCGTCTCCACAAATCACTGCTGCTTTCAGATTTCCCTTTCATTTGTGTTCTGCTGCTCTCTCCCCTCTTCGGAGCAAAGCTTTAGCACGTGTCAATCCCTTAAGACAGAAAAGTAGTTTAACATCAAATTTGTGCTCGAGGAACCAAAAAATCCAGGATTAACAGGTTCTCCTCTCTCCTTTCGTTCTCTCCAGTGACCCTTGAGGGCTGGAAGGACTCTGCAGCCAGATTTCTCCAAGTTGTTAGTATTTCAACACATAAACAACCATAAATTTGGTTTTCCTGCCGTGATAAAGAGGACACAGATAGCAAAAGAGGCAGTTTCTCACTCTTCCAGCCACTTCGTGCTACCCAGAACTGTCCTACAATAACGCAGGAAGAAACCCAGTTCAGGTAACTGATTAAGACTGACATTAAGTACTGAAAACACTCAAACTGCCTTTATTTATGATTCTATTACTTCCTTTTTTTTTGTTTTTGCAGCCTAATTCCCCGAGAAAGCTAATGATAAGCCACAGGATAAACCATACGACTTTCAGGAGATTATTTTCTTTCCTAGCCTCAAAGGGCTCTGTTTTTCTTAGAGCAGATAACACTGACGCCTAAAGAAAACTTCAGCCAGCTCTTGATAGGAAAGCCCTGCTGGAGGATTAGTCACGTTCGGTGGGCTGCTAGGCTTGGATCATGCACCGCGCGTCCACACTGCAATACCCAGATAAATGCGATGCCTCGCTTTAAAAATTCCCCTTACAGGCTGCGTGTAGAGGCTCGTCGAGCCTCAAGTGCCCTGCAGGCTGCACTTTATAAACCTCTGTCCTAGATTATTTTTCTGTCTAGGTTCTTTCCCCTCCTCCCCCCACAATTCCCCGTATTTGCAGGTTGTTTTCACCTGGGGAAGTTTCATTTCTGCTGATGCTAATGAAGCTGAACCCCAGGAGAAGACTCAGATTTCCATCACACCCTCCAATTCCGTAGAGAGCTGGGGTGCAGTCAGCTCAGGAATTGTTTCCCTCAACATCTATTATCTTCCTACAACTTCTTCTCTAACAGCCTTCTCTCCATGAAAGCACTTCCCCGCCGTTTCCCAGCAGCTGCACACAGAAGCAAAGGCCACCCTTTCCCTCCTCTTTGTGTCACCTCTCTGCATTTCCACCCAGCCCGCCCTCAATCAGCCTCCACGGTCTAAACATCCCAGACAGCCGCAGCCCCATTATATTGTCATCTCTGGCTCCCTCTTCTAAATTTAAACAAACGGGATGGCCAGGTGGCTTCTCTTTGCCCCTGTTCTGGGGGCTAGTGACAGCTGTCACAGCACTTCCATCCTCTATAACCCACCTCCCTGGTGGGATGACTCCTATCAGTCTGGAACGATGCACAAGCAAACTGGGAATGCCTCTATCTTGGCTGTCCTCTGAAAGGGACCGACCCTGTTGCTGTCTGCTCAGGTTTTTGGAGCCAAAATGGTTTTGCTGGTGTCGATCACGCTGAGCAGCACACGTGCAAAGTGAACATGGCATCCCTCACGGAGAATTTTGGGGTCCCATGGTCATCTGCTCTGACAAAGACAGGCCAGCCTGCTTTGGTTTTACCAACACAAGGGGGTAGGGATGGGTGGAGGAGTCAAGCAGTCTACAAAAGCCTGAGTTTTGGGGGGCTTGTGGGTGTCAACTCAGAAACAAGAAGAAAAAAAGCCCTCAGTCTTTGTCGTACACTACAAATATGGGGTTTGGCGGGGTTTGCTTGGCTTTGGTGCCTGAGTTAGCAACTGTGTTTGAACGAAAGGGCTTGACACACACCCAGCTACAAGGCATTGGACCTTTCCTGGCCGGCAGCAGCAATGTCACGGGAGGACTGTAAATGAACAGACTTGGAGAAAGACAACACAGCACATCTTGCTTCCATCCTTTACGGCTGCGGGAGGAACAGTATTTCATGGGGTTACATCTGCTTCTGCAGATTTGTCTGCCACAGGTAAGCAAGGGCACGTCAGTCAGCATCACCCTGGTGTGCTGATCTACTTCAAACAACAAATTCTACCTCTGAGCTTGGATTTCTGTCAAATCTTTCTCACGGAAAGAGCCTGACAGCTTATCCATGAGAAGTGCTGGTATCACACCCTTATCAAGGGACCCCATAAATAGCAACGGCATCCTCAGAGGCAATTTTTGTCATACAGGAACCTGTCCTCCAAGAGCTGCTCAACTCTGGGAAGGTAAAACATGCACAAAGTTCTTCCTCCTGCCTCACTTTTGTTTCTCTTCATTTGGCAAGATGAAAGTGTTGCTGCCCTTAACAGCTTACAGCATTTTCAGTTTCAGACTGGGGGCAGGGACAGAAATTGTCCTGATTTTTTACCCAGAAAGGCACAGCAATACTATCAGGAGGTACCAAAAATATTTGCATGAGCCTTACTTGTGCTGAAGAACTCCCCCAGCCTGGGTTTTCATATCCCATAGGGCTGCTCTAAACCCTAACAACCCCGTTGCTCACACGATGAAGGCCAGAGAAGGCAGTAGACTTCAAATGAGCTGAGGAAGAAATACTGTACAGGAGCCAAATAGGAAAAAAAATTACATCGGAGGCGAAAAGAAAGTGAAAACAATGTGCTAATACTCTGCTATCAGGACACAGGTTGCAACAGGGGAGAAGTGCCCTCCATCCCAACGTCAACCCCAAGGGCAGAGCGAGCACCAGGCTCAAGGCTGTTCCAGGTGGGTATCAACCAGCCTCGTGCAGCTCAAGAGTGTTTTGCTAGGTCGGGATTTTGGAAACCAGACACTAGTGTAATGGGTGCAGGCTGGGCAGAGGACACTGTCACAGCTCCGGGGTATAAGGGGACCATGCTGCAAGGACAGGCTGGGCTGCATGCCAAACTGGAGATCCATCACAAGTCTCACAACATTCTTTTTTTTCTTTCCTATGCCTCTCAAAATAGTTTATTTTCCATCTGTTAATGAGATAGCCTTATGTCCAGAAGGTGATGCTCCTCCTTTGGCCTCAGTCGGGCACGGGAAACGGCTTTGCCTGTGCCCTCTGCTCTGGAAGTGGTACACCAGCCTGGATCCCCCCCCTGCACATAAACACAAAACTATCGCCAGCAGGAATCAGCTCTAAAAATGCTTCCAACCAAAGATTAAATAGCAATGTAGGTATTCCCCACCTTACACTTTGCCATCTTTACTTCTATGTGTCTGCTCAAAACTTTCTGTTAGGAGACTAAGTCTGGTCAATCACTCCCGGCTTCACCTACTGCAGGGTATTTCCGCTCCTGAAATGGAAAAGACTGGTCCAGTCTCAAAGTGCAGATTTGAATTTCAGACTTCCTGAAGTCCAGGAGTATTCTGACTTTGTTTTCATTTAGCCCATAGTAACCCAGGACAGTTCTGCTTGGTTGTTTTCAAAAACCTGTTACTGAGATAAAACTTACTGAAGCATTTGCAAAACTCAGGTGTCGATTAGGTATTTTGTATCCAAAGTTTTCCCTCTGGCATAATCCTAGGATGTACAAGACCTGAGTTTCAAAGCTTGCGAATCTCTCCAGGTCCTTCAGAAAGTACTGGCAGATGGAGACGTTCAACTACTGGGAAAAAACCAAGCTCTCTGCACATGGGTGGAAAAATGCTGCTCCTGTTTCACATCCAACTAGCCTCTATAAATCTCCTCCGCCAAGAACTTTAACAGTCCTGCTCGAGCAGCCTCTGCTTCCCCAGCAGACACACACCAGCAGCTGGGGGACATGCAGCTGCTTTCGTACACAGCTAGCTGCCTTGCAAACCCCCAGGATAAATGCTGCATGCAGATGTGCAGCCTTTCCCAACCAGGCAGGGAAGCAGCTTTACTCACCTGGGTACATTCCCACAGCATAAATACGCTTCTTAAAAAACAGCCTCTTGAGGTTGGGTTTGGAGCACGGTCTAGAAGCAGTAGTGAAGGGTGTTAGTTACTTGAGAAAGGACTTTGATCTCCAGAGCTGACAGCCTAACACCTCCAAGCAGCAGTACATCTCACAAAACATTTTATTTGCCTTTTATATAACATAAGACACGCAGGACATCCATTGGGGGATAAGTACCAGACACAGAGCACTGCCACCTACTGCTGCTTATTAAAAAAAGGGTTATTTCCTGCTCATAGCTCAAAAAATAACACCAACAGATATAAAGTGATCACAGAGCAGCTGCATCAAGCGATGGCCAGCACAGATGTAAATGCTCCACACCAGCTAAAAGACTGGACTGGAAAGATCTAAAGAAAGCAACCACATAAAAGCTTGAACCCCAGTGAAGCAGAAAATGATTTTTGACCAGAGCCAGCATGGCTTTAACCCTCTGAGGACTGAAAGCTACGTACAAAAAGAGTTCAGCGCCGTGACTGCAGGTGGACCCTTCGTAACGACAGATGAATCGCAGAGGCTTCGTAAGGCAGGCGTCTGTCGGAAGAGCGGTCAAAGCTGCTCAGGAGCACAGGAGAGTTGGCAAATGTTCTGTTACACAGTCTATTTCCAACAACAATGGCAGTACAAAAAAAAAAAAAAATCCAATAAACACTGCTGGAAATGCAGGTCAGTATACCCACCACAGTGTAAGTAAGAGTTTATTTACCACTCAAGGCTTTAGCTGCTTTCTGTAGAAATCAGGAACCACCCTGATCTTTTTCACTGAGAATTACATGCCAGTTAGAGGCTAGTTTCTACAGCATTCTGTATTAAATGCAACCCCCTCGACCTTCTTGCACCTCTGCATTTGGTTGCAATGGCTTCACGTTCCACTGTGGAGATGTCCAACGCAGACCACAGCAATGCTCTCTGCAGTCCCTTGGAGATTTGGGATCATAAATTCAGCTCTAACCTTTGAAACACTTTACCCGCAGCCACATGAAACCCTCGGAGAACAAGCATACGGGCCCCCGCAAAGTAAACAGATGTTGCATTTCCACTGTGGTGTAACTTGCACAAGAGCAACTCTTGCCGCCTTGGTCCATGCATCCAGGTGTAATGCAGAGTGGGCAAAGCTCTTGGTGCTCACACAAGGCTGCTGAAGAAATGGGACCCTTCCAGGCACAGCAGGGACCTTCCCAGCACACAGAGGGTATCTGCACTTGGGAAAAGCTGAATTCTCCTCCCACCACAACTAGGGCAGATGGGTGATCAACTGGTCCTAACGCCGGTCCTGCCAGGCAGGCAAAGGCAACGTGACATCGGTGACTCCTCGCCACTTCAATGCCCTGCTGGGAAGAAACTGGTGGCCTAGCTCTGGTCCCAAAGTCAGCAAGCTCAACTTTCTCGTGGGCCCTCGCGCATCCTGCCCTTCCGCAACAGCTCCAGAGTTCTGTTCTCAGCTGCTCTGCCCTCGACAACCGGGAGCTACAGCAAAGAGCTATTCCTATCTTTGTTCTACTGAGGGGGCACAAAGGAAGTGAGAAATTCAGAAACACACAGAAGGTCGAGGAGGAAGCGTGTGACAGAGGAAGGAGTTGACTTTCTAGATCCAAGACAAAATTTCTCACCATAGGCTAGCTCTCCCATTGACTTTGCCGAGCGGGAATGAAGCCAGCGCCGAGTGCTCTGGAAATCCCATCACAAATGCTTCCTTCATTTGGATGTTTTACTAGTGTTTACATCTCTCTGATGAAGATGTACTCACTGCAGCCAAAAAAAAAAAAAAACACCAACCCACCAGCACTCTTTGAAGGAGAAATGAAATGCTTCATTAATTCAAAAATTGTTGAGATTGCAAATTAGGAACAGAACATACAGGTCTAGAGGCAAGATTACTAATAATTCATGAGCAAATGTGTTTATGCAACACTGAGGATGAGATTTTAATTGCTTATTACTCTAATTGATTTCATTCAGTTGTTATAGCAACTTTCTCCTTTTAGTGTACGCGCCACACTCGACTCTTACAGACTGAAGCCATAAAGCCAGGCTGTGACACAACACAGCAGCAATCCGTGTTGTAAGATAAACTACACTGATTATCTGCTCATAGGATACACAGTGGATGGAGACCACGCTTAGTGCTAACACCTTCTAGTCTAATGTTTTGCTATTATATGCTGAAAAACCCTACAGCTTCTCTCAGCTGTCCCAGCTGATGACTTCCATGCTTATCTCCACCGACTATTCTCAGTCGCATCCTTAAAATATCCCGAGAGTCGGTCTCGCATGCATCAGGTTTTTCAGGAGCTGGACACAGCAGCTGTGGGTCAGACACTTGGAAAGGGAAATACAAACATTTCCCCTTGTTGAAGGCTCTGTGCAACGTACATCGAACTGGAAACTGCAGAGGCTGGGTTCTGGCCTTGCCCCAGTACCCACTGATTCACATTCTGCCCCGATAGCCAACTGCTGTCACAGGGATCAGGCATTCACCTGTTAGCTCAGCCCCCTCACGAGCAAAGAAATAACACGAGATTGTGAGGCAGCGCTGTCTCCTGCAGGAACTATTTCCTTTACGGCACGGTTCAGTGCCCACCAGGAACATCACTGATTGCACCAGGAAAACGGGGAGCTGCTAAAGACCAGGGCCTGAACCGATTTACACTGAAAGGTTTTATTGCTCCCTGTCACTTATGTAATCAAGTGGCAGAGAACTGAAGTTTGCTGTTTAAAAGCCCATTATCATTATTTAATTAGGAGTTGACAATTCACTAGAATAGCAGCAGTTCTAACTAGCGATCCCTCGCGGCCCCGTTCAGCCACAGGAGAGCAGGTGAGCAGCTCGATAACATCTCGAGAGCTTCTCAGAAACCAGGGCCACCTACAGCCCTGTGAAACCCCAGCTCTGTGCTTTCAATAGGTTAGGCAACACGCCGTCCCGCAGAGAGCTCGGACAGAAACTGTGCAGCTAGGAGCTACCCTGGGGGATGGCTTCCCACTGAAACATTCCCTTTCAGCCCCCACCCAAACCAGCCCTACTGACAAGGCAGTTAGGAAAGCCAGCACATCTTTAAACTCTCGAGGCTCCAAGCGTTCAAAGTTTCACCTCGTGATACAAGCAAGCCCAAAACAGCGTTTAAAAACCACGCGCACCTCTGCCATTGAAAGCAAGCCAACCACCCAAATCCCCATGCTTTCAACAAAGCCAGGCAAACCTCCTTTGAGGGATACACAGCTATCTGACCCGGCAAAATCAAAGTTGAGCCTAAATTATCAAACCACAGAAGTAAACCTGACAACATTCATGCAAGCAGATTTTTCGTGCTGGGACAGAACTTGAAAGGGGCTGAATGGTACACCTCCAGCTTTATTAAACAGACTAATATCACAAGCTGTTAGTAAACCCAGGGACATTGCCCACGGCTTCTTAGCTTCCTAGCTGCCCACCTACACAGCGCACGCATTATCTGCTGACTCCCCAGCGAGGTGGTTGCTGTACCCAAGCGACCCGACTGAGCACCTTTGAAGTCGACGCTGAAGATCTTTGCTGCAGCAGCTTTCATGTTCAAAGCGGTCACAACAGGCAGCAAGGAAGCCACTGCTCTTAAAACATCACAGCACATGTTTCTAAGATCAACAGTTCCATTATATAATTGACTTTCAGGAGCACATCTGAGTAATTAGAGGGGAATTTCATACAGAACTCTTTAAGGCATATCAGGTGTTTGCCCCTCATCTGTTGTACGTGGGAAGTGAGGAGCCTTATAATGTATTCCTGTATTTAAAAAATAACTAGAAAGGCCACCAAGAATGTGAAAATTACTGCACTCAATTATTTTCACAGTGGCAGTGGCCCTACTCTTCCCACACATGCTCCCTGCCAGTGTCAGCACTCCCAGGGAGCCTCACAGTGCCCTAATTCATCCCCAGCCCCAAACTACGCACACCGCCCGTGCGAGCACCCGAGAGGCAGGATTTCCCTTCCCAGCAGCAGGCAGAGCTGGGACACAGGCTGGCCTGGCAGAGGGAGCACCTTGGCGCTTTCTCTCACGCCACCCCTCACACGATAAAGGCGAGACCAAAAAGAGGGAAGATCTGTATCAAGCTTGATGCAACAGGTCTATCATGATGCCTAAAGCCATCTCAGCAGGCACATGGGCACAGGTCCCAACTCCTTCTCTCACTCCTTCTTGGGCTGGGAACATCCTTCCAGCCAGAACCATTTATAGCCCCTTATTCCTTAACTTCTGCAAGGTAGACACCAGCTGGAAATACTCTGGCAATATACACAGAATGAGAGGAAAAGGAAACAAGCTCAAGTTTGTGTTTTATTAGTTATTGTGTTTCTGATCGCCAAGGTACGGCCCAGGTTTCCCCTCAGAGGACTGGGAAGAGCAGCAACCCCAAACCCCGTAAGCCCCAGAGCACTCTGCTTGTGATGAGCCCCAGCAGTACCACTAGCGGGAGCTGCTGTTTGCCAGATGTGCGCACACGCCATTCCCAAAACCCAGCCCAGCACGACAGCACAGCCCGGCTGCAGACGGCAGATAAACAGAGGATACCTCACACCAGCTTCTCAAACTGATAGCAGCAAAGCAGAGAAAGAGATTCAGACAAATCTGTTATTTTACTTCGCAAACCACTTACCAGAACTTCTGGGAAACCTGCAACACTGCTGCCATAGGAAAAAAAAAAACAAACCACAAGCCAAAAAGCTTCAAGTAACCAACCGTAACTCACATCACTTAACAAATACAGCACTCAGTTTATTATTTTTTTTTTTCCTCAACTGAAACAAGACTCAGTAGGTTCATTACCTGTAACCCAAGCACTCTTATTTCAGAAGAGAGCTTCCAGGCGCAGAGACTCGCAGTAAGAAGTCTTCAGATGTACAGTATTTATATTATAGAGTACACAATAAATTACTATCTACATGCAACATACCTACAAAAAGTTACATACAATGTAAAAAAATACAGTATTTTCTGCTCATTTTTTGTTTTAAATTTTTTTCTATACATTTTTTAAAATTTACATTTTTATATACATTTTTGTAAACTTTTTTGTATTTTTATAAAAACTGAAACCACATAACAGTTATGAACTTACAGCACCGCTCTTACCATCCTAAAACAATGTTTGCATCTACAAAACAACAGCCTTTAGCTTGTCGGCTCCTTCATTCCTACTTTGGCACCATCACTTCACACCATTATTCTGAGTTACTTCGTCCACTTGCTACCTAACCGTATTCTCAGTATGGAGAAGCACAATCATACCTCAGTTTGTGCTTCAGGGAAAAAAAATTACATTAACTACTTCATCAACATCACTTTACCTGATATTACTGCATTATATCAACTTTTCCTGCACTAACTGCTTTACGTAAGCATGCACACAAGTCTGATTATGACTCAATCAATAACATGAATATACTGAAAAACAACTACAAGGGTTAAATATCAAAAGCAATGTAGACTCACCAAGATTTACCATGTTAATAAGTCTAATGGATTGACATGTTAAGATTTTAGACACACTGAAGCATACAATGTGAATTTTAGCACAAGCTCATCCATATTACAGAAAATCACACCCTGCCACACACTTTATACTATCCTTCAGGGAAACTAGTACTGACTGCAAACCTCCATTCTTGCCATGCATACTCCTGCTGTGAAACAGGGATTCCTGAAGCTTATGAAAACCAAGCTTTTAAAAAAAAAAAAATCTGCTTGGAGTACACAACTCAAGTTCCTGCTGAAACAGAGCACAGCACGCAAAGTGTTAAAGCAGTTTCAGTTTTGGGCCAATGTGACAGAACCAGGCTGAAATGATTCACTGTGTCCGCATATCATTCCCCAGAACCCAGCCAGCCAATCTGAGCTAATCCCAAACACTAAAGGGTGGAGGTACCCTCAAGAGGACTCGACTACAACCTCCCACTCCAAGCGGGGTCAACACTGAATTCAAACCCAGCTCAGGGTTTTATGTTGCATCCCCAGAAGCTCCCAAAACAAAGCCTGCAGAGCCCCTCTTGGCGCTCAACTGTCTCCATGCAGCAAGCTTCTTCATTAACTGAGAACCTCATATTCAATTTAATAAAATCCTCTCGTTTGTGCTCCATGCTTCTCAGTCAAGATCCTGAAATCATCTCCTCANACCGGGCTGAACAAGCTCTTTTCCACATAGCCTCTCCTCACAGGTCCTATACCCCAAAGCACTTGATCACCTTGGCAGCTTATTGCTGGGCTTGTTGATCAACATCTCGGGCCTGAAACTGGATGCTGTTCCAAATGACGAATGTCAAGTAAAGGGAGGAAAAAAATCCCTACTTCCCTCAATCTATTGGCTATGCTCCTGTTACAACAGCCCTGTCAACCTTCCCTGCTGCCCGGGCACACTGCTGCTGGGTTCAGCTGCTAAGCATTTTGGAGCACCAGGTATGGGACTACATTTATCCTTGTTGAAAACAGAACTATACAACTTTTTTTTGCTGAACTGGGGACCTGAAAGATTTTTTTCTTCTCTAAAATTATAACAACAAAAACAACAAGGCAGGCATTCAAAGCATTGATATACCACAGCAACTCTTGCCTTAATACAGACAGTTTACAGAATACCACCTCCTCATTTATTATTGCCAGAAGACTCTACAGTGCATTAAAAATCTCAACCTAATACAATCAGGACTTCATACTAAGACCGACAGTTAAGAGTTTGCCACTTTGTTTTAGGTTGGAGTTCAAAGAAGAAGGTGCCTTCCAGATCACTCGGAGAACTGCTAAGGCTTTCTTCTCCGCTGCTCATATCTTCACAGGAGTCTTCGCTAGAAGGAACAGTAGGAAAGGTAATTTAAACAAAGACTTAAATGCTCTGTAAGCCTCCTTGCCCTTAAAAAAGGCAATCCCTCTCCCTACCCCACAAACCACTTGTACTTTTTGAACCTCAAAATTACAGTTCCACTTTTTTTTTCTTCTGTTTAAGATTTACTTAACTCCACTCGTATTTTCAAAGATCGCAATTTTTTTCCAAGTAGCACTAAATAAGCCTAGCTATACAGAGTTGCCCTTAACATTTCCAGAAAATGAGAACTCTTGACAAATTAACCACCTGGTGTAAGTTTTACTAACCTCTCGCTTTCATTGAAACATCCACCCTCTGGTATCGTTGGCAACTCAGGAACACTGTAGTAACTGTTCTGTAGATTCTGGGCTGTACGTCTCGAAACAATCCAAACTAATTTTTTATGATCAGGCTTGCAACATTCAGGAGAAGAATAATCCGCTAGGCATTTTGAGACCAGCTCCCTCCAGTAAAGTAGGTCACTATCACTTATCTAAAAAAGCAAACAAAAAAATCTGTTTAGTCTATTGCACACAGATTCTAAAGATAACCCCTCCCTCTATTTCACCTTCTTGGAAATTACTTTAAAAAATATCAGCAAAGATAGATGCAAGTGATAACTGTGACACCTTTGTCAAAGTTTGGCTGCTTTTGAAGGTGAACTCCTCTACATCTCCTACAAATGTCCATGTTTAAGTGGACAGTTTGCCTGTCAGCTGCTGTTAGTATCTTCATTGTCACTTCCAACGGAAAAATGAGACCAAGATTATTCCATTTTCAAACAGCAAAAAGAATAACCAACCAGCAGCCATTTCAGTCCCACACACAGATGGCAAGTTTCTCTACAACTGTACCAAATTCAATCAGCCACTTGTTAAAGCAAGTGCTGTGCAGGCATTAGGTCAGCATTTCTCCCAATTTTACAGATGCAAGCTAGTTTTTAAACTATAATCCTTTTGCTCGCCAGGCAGTTGCCAAGATGTGCCAGTGCAAAATGACCACCTCGCCTCATTCTCTAAGCAGCCGGTTTTGTGTTTGGCATTCTACCAACAAAACCACGTTTGTTAGAAGAGTTTCAGACAGATGCTTAAAGACCCGTTTCATTGGTTATGTCAGCCTGTGCCAAACAGTACTTGTCAGGATTGTACACTGGCAGCAGGGGTCCCTGAAATGTAGCACCGTGCATCGCTAACTGCGCCAGTCCCAACAACTGCAAAAGCAATCCATGGAAAATATTTACCTTCGAGTGCTTTTGAACACGCAGAAGGATCTCAAACAGCTCAACCGATTTCAAAGTCTGAACTTCTAGAGTGAGAAGGCACAAGGCCAAGACAGATGGCTAGAAGGACAAAACACACCCCTCAGTATAACATGAATCAAAACCCACTCAAGTCAAAGAAAGCTGCTTCTACTTACTTTGGCTTTAGAAAAAACTAGACGACAGTTGCAAGCCTTTAGCTGTGCTTCCAATTTGTCCAGATTCAATACTTCTTTCCTGTAGGCATCCAAGAGAAGAAACATTTGTATCAGCAAGAACTAAGGAGCCGCCTCTTCTCCAGCCAATGCCATAATCATCTCAAAGGCAATTGAAAAGCTCAAGGTCTTAGCAAAGGTACAGACCTCCACACAACTCAACCCACCTTTCTGAGGTATGACAGAGTACAATAGTATGGTACAAGTGCAAGAAGGTTAAGGCAGTAGTAGCTTTAAATTCAAAGTGCAACTTTTCTGAAATTATCTTCTCCATCCGTTTCAGGTCGGACACAGTGCATTTACATTGGCTGATCCGGATGATCTCATGAGCAGATGGAATATTGCATTCTTCTTCGACTACTCGGGCAGCCAGCTGGAAACAACAAACTCCGATGCAAGATAAATGCTTCGGTTTCACCTAGAAACAAGAGGAAGCACTGTGAATACTTCCCCCCCACAAACACTGAGCTTATCAAACAGCAACCTAGCCTAGGTGCGGAGTTTTGAATATTCACAGTTCAACAGAAAGGGATTTGCTTATCTTAACTAGACCCAGCATCAGTCAACTCATACACCTCACCTAGTCATACCTAGTTTCATCACTTAAGCTGCAGCAAAACAGCCAGCAGAGCCAATAAAGCAACAGCAATCAGCCACAGCTAAATCAGGAAGGTCAACAGCTGAGCACCCTCTGTTGAAATTGTTCCACACCACTATACTACAAATAAATTGCAGTAAGAACTGTAACACCCCCACTTCTCCAAGCGGCAGTGCTAACCTGCCCTCATTTAAAGCCTACACAAATCCGGCCTGAGCCTGTTCTAGGCTGTCCTATCCCTCCCTCTGCTGTTCTCTCCCATCTACCAGCACAACATTTTGTGCAACCTCAAGCAGAGCAGAGAACTGATGCAACTTCAGACATTAGTTTTTCTGCCAGCTTCATAATGGGGAACTGGTTTAGGTTGAACTTGTCTGCCATAAAGCAGCAGAAGTACAAAAACAACCATGAAATTATCATTTGTACTACTTCCAGTGCTAAGCTAAGCTTTAGCACAAACACCCAGAAATAGCCTGTAGCACAAAGTATTTTGTTTGTTCTTAATTCCTCCTTTCTTAGTCTTCTACATGTACCTGGTGAAAGCTACAGACTTATTAGAGCAAATAAAACATGTTGCTACTTGCCTTTAGAGGTAAGAAGAGACCATAGTATAAAAACAGTTAATAAATCACATCAATATAATCTAATCTTTCATGCAAGACTCATACTCAAATTTACCAAGGAGGAGGTCAGAAACATTGGTAGCATAGAGCGAGTAAATAGCCAGTTATCTCCCAGATCACAACCTTCCCCTTTTTGTCAGACAAGAAAGTTCACAGGAAGCTTGCACATTCCCAGCTGACACTATAGCAGGTCCTCTCCCCACAAAATACCTTCATCAGAGCCAAGAATCTGTCCAGAATGTTAACAGCCAAAACAAACGTTTCAGTTGCAAAACCAAAAAAGTTGGTCAGACTCCAAAGATCTTCCACCTTGGCGTTCCTTTGTCTCGGACACAGAGTATTGTCATTCTACAGCAAGAGAAGCAAAGACAGAATTTAGCAGTGGCCACTCACTCCCTACATCATCTTTTATTTACATGAAAGGCATGGAATTCTTCTTTTTCTTAAATACTTTATTTCTCTTTTAAAAAAATTTAATTTAGATACTTGATACTCAAAACACACCCAGGGTACATGGGTCACAGCCAGGTCCTGAGTCTCCCCGGTGCAATACCCAGCACAACCACCTTTCCAAGTACACACTTGTTATTTTAAGACAATAGTTACACCAAGTGCATCCATACACATTGACTCCTGACCTTACAGAAACAGAGGTCCAAATCCAGCTTACTCTCCCCTCTGCCTGGACATCAATCTTTAAGCAACTACAAGTTCTACTTTCAGAACAAGCAAGAAGCCTGATTTCATAGACTTTTTGTCAAACATTAAGGCCCTATACAAAAAACTCTCAAGCATTCCAAGAAATGTAAGACTGACATTAGATTATTTTTCGCTGTTAAGCGTTGAATGTTTCTTTGTTCATTTCCCCAGGCTTTGCTAACAAAAACCTGGGCACTTCCACATTTTTTTTAATTGCCTACTTGACATCCCAGCTTTTCTGTAGCAACACGGTGGCACAAAGCTCTGGAGATGAAAATAAGAAAAACACTTCTCTTGGTTCTCTACACTCTCATAGTTTAAAGAATAAATAATAAACGCTTAAGTATTTACTAGCCCTACAGGTCATAGCTCGTTGATAATGTAGTGTATGTTAATAACTGCAAATTAGGAATTTAACTTTTCAAAGTTAGCGCAAGTATCCCTTCCACCTCGGAGGCTTTTTAACCCATTATTCCCCCCCCCCCCCCCCCCNCCCCCCCCCCCCCCGCCCAGCTCCCCGGCCCCCCCTCACCTCAGGGGCGCACTCGATGAGGCTGAGCCCCTTCTCGCGGGGCTGAAACCGCCCCTCCTGCTCCAGGTGGTGATTCAGCTGCTTGAAAAGCCACAGCTCCTCACTGCTCATCTTCTCCCCTGCCTCCGGACCCTTCCTCACCTTCACGGCAGACACACGGCGTCAACAGCTGCCAGCTCGTCCCCCGCCGGACAAAGGGAACCGGGCGCCCCCCGCCCCCTCCCCGCCGGAGGCCGCCCTCCCGGGGAGGAAGAGCCCCCACAGCAGCGGGGAGGCGAGCAGAGCGCCTGAGGGAAGGAGCAGGCCGGCCCTGCCAGCGCTGCCCCCCCACTCACCCGCGGCGCTGATGAGGGGACACCGGGCCCCCCCCGCGGCCCTCACCGCTCGGCTCCTCCGCGGCGGGGAGGGGGAGGCGAGCCCGGCTCCCGTCACCGCCCGGACGCGGGTGGGCTCCGCCGCTGGCCCCGCATCCAGGCGAGTCACGGCGATGCCCACGGCAGCGGCAGCGGCACCATCCCCGACCCCCAGCCGCCGCCGCCCCAGCCCCGCATCAAAATGGAGGCGGCGCGGCCCCGCCCCCTTGTTTTTGTTCTGGCGGCTCGCAGATGGGCCCGCGCGGAGCGCTCCCTGAGAGGCCCGGCCGGTGAAGCGCCGCAGAAACGTAAAATAGTCCGCTTACACACATGTACCCTAGGGGTGCTCCGAAAGACCCAGGAAACCGGAGCTCGATGCCACCGTCCGGCGGCACTCCTGCTCGGTAGGAAGCGGGGAAAAAACGCGCTCCTCCGGAGGGAACGCTAAGCTCCAGCGGAGTAAGACGGGACAGAGCCGCATCACTCCTTTAAAGGGCCCCGCGAGCGGAAGCTTTGTGGCGGCTGCCCCGTTTTAAAAAGTCCGCCCAAACCCTCCCCCGTCCTGATTGGCCCGCGCTCCCCAGCCGCTGATTGGCCGGCAGCTCTGCTTCCCCTCCCTCCCTTTTCCCCACCCAGCCGGGGGTGTGTTGTTTACCGGCAGCGATTGGCTGCTGACCGAGGGTGGATCTCTCCGGATTGGCCGGACGAGTTCTACCTCTGCCCCGCCTACAGCTCCGAGCCTTAGCAACCGTGACAGAGCTGCGCGCGGGCGGCGGCTGTGGGTGCCAACGGCCGGCGCCCAACCGTCACCCAGCGCCCAACCGTCGCCCGGCTCCTCAGGAACGGCCGCCGGGCCCCGCAGGGCACACCTTGGTCAGCTCAGCCGCCAAGAAACCCCTCCCGTCCCCACAGGTCTCTTGCACTAAAGGAAAAAGCCAAATGCTGACCTGCTGGCCCCGAGTGGGGCAGCTCAGCTCCGCGGGGGTGAGTCCCGGTGTGGCTGTGAGGCCTGCTCCTCCTCAGGGTGCTGCTGCTTCAGGGGTTCGAGAGGCCGGTCGGGCTTTGAAAGCCTCCCAAGAGCTTCAAACCAAGAGTCTGATTGATTTATTTTGGAGTTTTTCAAACGTGCACTTCCAAGCTTGTCTTTATTGTCACAGTTTGTTTGTGTGTCATGTAAATCCAACATCTTTAGGAAGAAGAGGGTTAACAAGCGAACAGCTGGTGCCTGTCGACCCCCTGGCAGATTGCTAGGCAGAGGCTGCAGCTTAACCGAGCCCTAATGACAAGATAAAACAGTATCTCGCAAAAGAAATCATCGTCTGGAGGATTTTGTGGAACTGTTCCAACACGTTCGATGTTCTGACAGTTTATTTTTCCTGGACAAATACAAAGGAACAAATGTCATAGGACAAAACCAACAAAACCACAGTTGGGTTGTGATGTGTACGTGCTGGAGACAAAAGTCTGTGGTGGCGACTCAAGCAGTCAGTTTGATCTAGTGATGTTCTGCAGTTTCCCCAAGCAGAAAATGTTTATTAAATGTCGCAGTCTGGAAAAATAAGCCGCCTTCTCTACAAAACAGTCAGCAACGTTGCTATGCCAATCTCTATTTCTAGGCCCAGTTCCTGTCTGCTATGCTGGCCAACAATATCTTCAAGTTTATTTTTGATGACAAGCGCTCTTGCATTCCCACAAACATGCACAACTTCTCCTTGGGATGTTCCTGACACAGGCTAGCGCTCTTGTAGGTACCATCCCATATATCTGTGCACCCTGAAGCACAATAACCCTGCAAGGTAAATAAGCTGGCACGGTGACTGATTTTTTTTGTGACTGAAGCCAATATTGCAAGGGCTAAAAGTAATTTTAGGCTCTGAAGTAAGAGTTGTGGATCTGCTTCAGCTTGAACAACGATGCTTAATGGGGTCTGACTTCAAACTGACTCCTTGCAGTGGCATCATCTAGGTGATGTTTACAGGATGAGGCTCTGAGCTCTGGTCTCTGTTATACAAATGCCCTTGGTGCTCATTGCTTTTTTTTTTTTCCACACATTCCGAAGTGTATCTCTCCACCACAGAGATGGAATATGGATGTTCATCCTCTGACTGCCGTATTAAGCCACACAGCAGATCATATGCTTCAGTTAACCTAAAGGNGTATCAAGCCCCAAACCCCAAGGATCCTTAGTGCAAGTGATGCACTCATCAGCTTTGGGATTATAAACAGGACCTGGCAGAACAATCAAGTGTTGTGGGCAAAAGAGGAGTCGTGGTAAGGTCTAGAAATAAAATCCAGGGGTTTTTTCCCCCTTGTGCAATGAATAAGTTAATTTTCTTTCAAAGTGGCATTTATTTGTGATTAAGGGAAGTGGGCATATGGGGGGACAAATAAGAATTGTTTCCAGTATTATGAGAAAATGGAATTTATCTATTCTGTAACATGCTGAGCTTTACAGAATAGCAGTTCCTTCCTGACATTCTTCTGGAACCTAAGGATGCAGTAAGTGCAAAGACAGTTATAAATTCCCTAGCTACAGGTGCTGTAGCACTCATTATTTAGAACAGTGATGATAGCCTTTGAGAGGGGAATTCTTGAGTTACACTGAACTGTCAGGCTAGTGGGAAATCAACAAAAAAGGAATTTAAACTGGAGGAAAAACCATCTGAAATCTCTAGGGATCCTAATAATAAAGCAAAGATTTATACTGAAGCCTTTACTTCTGCAAGACAAATTTTAAACTAAACCAAAGTATTTGTTGTTTATTTGTTCTGATGGGAGACTTTCCAATGCTGTCAAATGAAATAGGTATTATTTTAACTAGGCTTGCTAAGCTATCTTCCAAGATGGCTTGACAAAACTTGTCCTGGCATGTCTGCACAGCAGTTCATCGAGAATAGTTATGGATGGCTAATAGCTGTGTATTGACTAGCAGGTGATGATATCAGAGATTTTAATTGGGCCTAGTGGCATGTGGATTTCCAAACTGAAACAAGATTACAAACCTTCATGATTAAGGGACATGTGGTAATTAACACTCTAGACACAAGCAGTCTGCCCACTCAGTGACTGGACACCCAGGAAAGAACAACAGGGGTCACTCAGAACAATAGTTTCCTCTGAACCACTTAACCAAAGAGCTCCACTCCCTTTACAGCCACTAATTAATCTAAGTGTCCCGCTGCTATCCCATTATGCTGGAGGACAGTGGCACCCGAAAAGCAGCAGTGCTAAAAACTGGAAGGCTGAAGTCACCAAGTTGTGTTCTCCTCAGACCAAACTGCTGTTATATGATGATTAGAGACTTGGCATCTAATTCTGGGGGGGAAAAAAATGTGTATAGTTTGGCCAACATCCTTGTTTTCTGTGATGATGGAGGGGACAACAGCTCATGCGTGAACGAGCATTTTCTTCAAGCATAATTCAAGCTCATTTGAGAATATGGCTAGAGTATCAAACATCAAGAGAGACTATGTCAAATGAGATTAGCCCTAGAATCCTCTTCCCCCTTGAGAGCTGCTTATTTCATAACTCCTTACGAGGCATCATATGAAAAAAAAAAGCTCTCTGTTTTAATTAAATGGGATGATTTGACAGTTGGGTGTTTTCTGTTTGACTGAGGGGAGTAACCATAGGTTCTTTAAGCAAATATAATAACCTCAGTGTGTACATTTGTATACAGAAATATGCATATTAAAATACATATAAAGGCTACATATATACATGTACGTAGCTGAGAAATATTTTGCAGATTCTGTTGCTTTTAGAAGCAGTGAGACCAATCCCTAGTGATAAAAGCTCTCAAAACCAAAGCCTTTGCATAGGCTTCCCCTCCCCTGCCCCTCTGTGAGGGAACAAGTCTAGGCGACACAATGATTCATAAATCTGCCAGAATTTAAAAATTACTCCCCTGACAGAAGCCGCTGAAGGAGACTGGTGGTTGATCCTCTAATAGCCATAGGAGTAAATGTCCCCACTGGTACAGCTCCTGTCTTCAGTACAGAGGAGTGTAATTTCACTCCTTTCACCTTGTGCTCATGGAAGTTGGTCAAGCTCAGAATTCATCAATAAACAAATTTATTCAGATTTATTATGTGCTTCCTAAATGACACAAGGAGAGCAAGGCTTCCTGATCAAGGATTAATGTAAATATGAGATTGGTGGTGAGGAAAAGGTTCACTGGCAACATGAACAAAACTAGAGACACGCAGTGACAGTGCACGTCTGTCTTGGTGACCCCACCCCGAGTTCAAAATAGCTGTTGAAATTAGGCAGGGAGGGTGCAGAAAAAGGAAACCCAACATGTTTGCTCGGGAGAAGGGAGCTATATTTAGCAGAAAATATTTTGAGCAGCCAAGACCCAAACACAAATCCATGGAGATTTAAGTTTAGGACAGACTGTAAGCTCTTTGAGATTTGTGATTTAGTCTTGCTGCTGTAACATATGGCAAACGAGTGCAGAAATGGCTAAGTGAGAGGAATTTCCGCGACAAGAGGAAGGTCACCACAAAGGAAAATGCAAGTTAGCCTATACAAGACAATTTGTAACAGCACAGCTGTTACTTAGATGTATTGCTTTGTTTTGCAAAGGCAAAGTTTACGTGTTTTGGTTTTTTTTTGATGGGCACCTAGAAATGCTTTTCAAACACATCCAGAGAGTGTACTGGAAGCGCCGTTTGTTCATTTGGATCTTTATTAAGCTGTAAGGCCTGCCACATGCGGCTGACTGCAGGGCACCTTCTGCAAAGCAGTTCGCATTTTTGGGACAGGCTAGATGAAAAGAACCCTGGTTGTATAACGAGCTGGTTATATATACCGTGGAACTCCACTGTATATTGAGAGAAAGCATGTATCATTCTTGCACATATTCTAGATATTCATGTACACATAAAATTATGTATGCATTTAAGCTGGTATAAAGCTGTCGCGTACTGATACCACATACTCTGTTTACTGAAAAAAAAAAAAGCTACCCTATTGATACCATGATAGTGGTGTAAGTACCCCTATACCAGCACAGCTGCGTCTATGGCCTGGGATGAGAGGAAGTTTTTAAATCATAAAGCCTCCTAGCATAAAGAACGTCAAACTACAGCTAACCACTGAGGGAGCGGCATCAAACTTCTAGAAGAGATGAAATGTTGATGCAAAGCACTGAATGTGACTACTTTGGACCTCCATTTTCACTGCCTCAGTTAACATTTGGTCTGTTTTCATCCAGTTTATGCTGGTTTAATGCAGTGTTCTCCTCCTCACCTGTCTGATCTTGTTTCATCAGAGCTACTTTTGACATTAAACAGTCTCAGGAGGCATTTCTGAATCCCCTCTGACAAGAAGGAAACCTAACTTCTGATTCCCAAGATGAAGTTTCTAAAAGAGAGAGATCAGAAAGTTTATTGGAAAACAGATCTTTCCTAGAAAATGTTCTTATTCCCTGTACAGTAGCTGGCATAAACCTTGTAAAACAGCTAAAAAAATTTAATGCCTTGTAGTGCTAAAATCTTGGTTTATGAAGGAAATTCCAAGTCTTCATTGAGAATTTTCACAATGCAGAAGGATTATGCTCCAGGAATAACACCGTAGATAGGCCCCTGTCTTATTTCACAGCTCTGAGCAAGCCCACATAGAGTAAGCTGGTAAAGACAGAAGTTTGTGATCCCCAATACTGACAGAGCGTGAGGAGAGCAGAGAGTGAAAACATGCCTCATGGAGCCTGCTCCTTTGCCTGTTTCCATGACCACACGTGTCCAACACAACCTACTTTTTAACATTATCAAATCTCACTTTGGAGGCCTTGAAAATGGCTCTGGCATGAGAAGAGGAAGGGGCAACCACACCCCCACACCAGCGTGAATCCTCACGTAAAGACGGTGAGGAGGCACTCGTAGATGACTTCACCAGTGCCACGTCAAGAATGTTTGCAGTTTTGTTGCTCATAGGTTGTCATTGCCCCACCTTGTTCAAATTCCACTCCCTGTGCTGAGAAAAAGGAAGGAACCAGGAAAGACTCCCAATCTGTGACACAGTTCATAATATACTCTTTGAATACAATTATTCATGATTCCTGCCGCAGGTGGGTTTAGGTGCCCTTTGTATTAGTCCCCTTGCAGCTCCTTTGTGAGCTGTCTCAGTCTCTTCAATTTCCATTACAGCTATTGTCAGAAATCTATATTGCCTCTTCAGGGCTATTAACATATGGCTTCCTGTCTTTTTTAGATAATAGTATCAGGTGCATATATCCATTTTCTGCAAGAAGATGTTGCAGGGAGTATTTGTAATGGCAACGGAAGATGCAGACCAGATTTTGATCCCACTGATGTACAGTGAGGGTGATCTTTTAGAAGCCAACAGAATTACACCGAATGCCTGAGCAACGTGCCTCAGTGCTTTTATGGCAATAATTTGCCTTCAGTGCAAGTTAAATTGTCTGAAAGGAAGCTGCATGTTTCAATAACCTTGTGCTTGCCTAAGCATGACCACGTAACTAGCAGTTTGTTTAAAGTTCTCTTTTAATAACGATTTGTTGGTGGAAGGTGCGTTTCATTCACTATGTATTTTTGTCAATTATTTCAAGTGGGTTCTTTTATTTAATTGACAAGATAATTCTAGGCAATGTTGTACTTAAGGCTTTTTAAAGTGCTTTTTCATAAAGGTAGTTGTGCATAATTTCAGAAGGCATTTTCAAAATCATAGGGATTCAGCATAAATGGAATTTAAATTAGTCATTAAAAGTTAAAACCAAGAAAAAAAGAGCAGTCACCTTTCTGACTGTAGAACCAGGCAGCTGTTGAGTAAAATAATTTGCTAGGAGGCATTCAGTTATGCGGACTAGGAATGGATATTTTAAATTTATTTTCAAGTTTAACATGGTGCAAATGCATTTCATATAATTTGGCTTAAATGCTAAGAGGCTGAAAGACCCTTTGGACAAAGCATCTGTAAAACAATAGGAAAATACTTCCATCTTGATTTCTGGTTTTTAATCACGCCAAGAGAAAACAGGTAAACCAGCAAAGCTGAGATGTTCTGTACCACATAGCTCATACTTGGCTATTGGGAGATGATGTGACGGGTCACACATTGCAACTGATGCCTGACCAGCTCCAAGCAGAAACCCTGCCTCAGTACCAGTCAGTGACAAATTTCTGGCTACCAGTCAGATAACCCCGCCTGGTTTCTCCTCATGCCACTCTCTGCTGTGTTACCAAAGTAATTTTCAATTCCTTACACATTCGCTTTTCATAGATTATCCAGTCTGAGTTCTTGAATACATCAGGCCATTACATTTCAGTAAGCACACCTTCTAATGACCCAGGCTTAATTTGAAAGCCTCAAGAGATTAAAAATCCCTTAATTATATAATGTGCTGTAAACAAAATACATCTCATTGGCCTTTCACCAGGTTTCTTAAGTTTACCTTCTTGTATGTATTTGGCTAAAATTGAGTTCTTCAGGGCAATGTCTTTATGCTTTGCATAGGGATAAACATTAACTGTAAATAACACCAACCTGTATATTGTGACACAGACTGTCACAAACTATCACACACACAAGGTTTTTTTTCAACTGTAAGACTTAAAAAGTGTCATCCCTCAAGTCTAGTGGATTGGTTATCCTGACTCAAGTAACTAGCAGTCAGAGTTCTAGAAGTGTCACAGAGTCTGCTGATCTTATTCTATTTCCTGTGCCAGAAATGGCATATTCCATCTTTTTTCTTTCTTTCCAAACAATTACTACCTTTAGTCATTTCATGTCCATTGGTGCATCATGTCTGTCTCTTATTTCCCAATAATAATTTATACTTTGTTTCACAAGATTAATTGCTCTGTGCTAGCGTGAACAGAGATGTACAAATTTCCACGCACAGTACCACAGATGTTTTCCAAGTAACAGCTGCAAGAACATTTCCAGCATAGTTCTATCTTAAGCTACCATATCCAGGCACATTTCACAAACATACTCTTGATGCTTGCCAGAAGAAAAAATTCAGATGTACTTTTTCAGCTGTACAGTCAGTAGGTAGCTCTGCCTGTCTGGAAATATCTGTGTCTAACTCAAGAGTTCAAACTGCATAACCTTGTATTTAGGATCACATATCCCATGATTCCCGTAATACTTCTATTAGTTGCAGAAAATCCTCCAACACCTTGCCTAATCTGTGTCCGCTCTCCTCCTGCTGTCACTACAATCTGTGGCGAAGCTCTCATCTCCTTCAATGGAAGAAAAGTCAGGCCCTAGCAGCAAGGATTCGGGAGTGAGGGCAGGAAATGAAGACTTCTGTATCCAGTTGAGCTTCCAGGTGATTTTTAGCAAATGGGAGTTTAGGTCACTTTTGTTACATCTGCAACTTTTCTTCTATCCAAAGAAGCATGAGAGAACATGATCTTGACCCACACAGAAAAGTGCAAGTCACTATTGTCGGTGGGCAGCAAATTATCCATTTAAAAAGCATGTATACAAGTGTCACAGAAATAGACAGAATATTCTGCAAGATTATAAACTCCTACAGTGCTGCTATGAACTCTCTGGGACATAAAATATCTAGATGATGAAGTATAACTACAGCCAAGGTAGTTAATATGAACTCCCCTTAAATAGTCACATGGAGAAAAGAAAGGAATTTTTATGTTCTAGGAGGGAAAAACCTAAGAAAATCTGTATTAAATGAGCCAGAGAGAATGCATTTTTAAGGTACCTGTTACTCTCATTTCCTTCCTTCCTGAAGACCACAATAAAACTGCTTTAGCTGAAGGCTTCTTTGGAGTAGGTGTGCTCAAGCTGTCTTTGCCTTGATTTACCGTGATGTCCGTTCGCAATGCACTTAGCCATCACCTTTGTTAACACATAATGTGGAAGACTATTCAACCTGATTGAAGTTAGCCCTGCTCTGAGCTGGAGTTTGGCCTAGAAAACCTCCAGAAGTCCTTTCCAACCTCAGTTATTCTTCGATCTTACGACTATTTATTGCAGTCAGCACCAGAACGTTTATAATGCCCATTTAATTATTGATCTTGGATTGTGGAAGGATGTCATTTTCTGCTTCTCCTGTGCTGCTGGATTACTGCTTTGTTTTGCTTCTAGCACTATGCTATTAAGAAAGGCCATATGAAATTATATGGTAGATTAGAAAGCGATTCAGGAAAACACATCTCTTCAAATCAAATTATATAAGAATTAAACATAATGGCAGATGATGACTATTTGAAAACACCTTTTTGTAAATTGGGCACCATTTTGTCATTTAGAAGAGCAGGTCAAAAAGGTCTGGACACAGTTAGTTAAGAAGGGTTTTTTTCCCTATAGTAATTCAGGTTCAGGCATGCAGAACATATATATGAAATAAAATTAAGGAGAAATGCACATGAAATGTCACTATCAGCTAGCTGTTCCGCTGTATCATTCCTGCTGCCAATACTAAAAGGGCAAAATTGGAAATGCTGTAGAGGAAGACATACATTCCTATCTGCTGTTGGTGTTCTCACATGTTGCAACACGCGCTTCTGACAAGTCATCTATTTTCTAGGAGGAACAACTGATTTACAGGTGCAGTCCCTAGGGTGAGGGACACAGTCTGAAGGTTTTACAATTACCAAGTTAACTGGAATAGATAAGAACGTTTTCAAAATAGTAAAGCAAACCGCAGAAAATATCTGTTCTGGTTAAAAAAAAATACATTATGGAGCCATTTATTTAGTAAAAAATAAATCAGGTAAAAAGGTCAATTTAGTGTGTGCAGTTCTCCTCTCTGAATTAATCACTGAATGTGAAAGAGGAGCTTCATTTGCTAAATATAAACATGTATTTCACTGTTCTGGATGACAGCAGAAGTGTGTCTCAGGGTTTCAAGAAGCTCTGCAGTGGAAACATAGTAAGGGAATCTTCTTCAGCTCAAGTAGCAGGGTTTGTTTTCCTAGTAAATAATTTATATTCCTGCTGTTAAGAAGAAGTTGCGAGAGACTGTCAGAAAGCAGTGTGGTAACAGCCCTGAAGTCCTAAGAGGCCATGGAGATGTTACTCTCGATCTGGCACTCCTGTGATTCAGCTTCTGATGATTTCTAATGTCAACAGGCTTCTTTTAACATGCGATCCTTCAGACTTACAATCAAAACCAAGTGGCTATGTACCTGAGAGACTGCCTCTCCCTGCATGACAGGTGACAGCTGCTGATAAGGAAAAGCACTAAAACTGACAACTGATTAAACAGAGACACAACAGATTGCACCATTGCACAATTTGTTGACTGTGTATGCTGCATGTAGCTATGGCTCCTTTTTCTGTTAGCTTCACTAAAAAATGGATGTAGGTGTCTGAGATGCCTAGTGTCCAAGCTGTTTTATTTTTTTATGTTAAACTTTATTTTTTTCTAAAGCTGACAAGTATTTGAACATGGAATTTGTCGCTTTTTCCCTCATCTGTTTTGGAAAAAGTAAACAAACATAGAGTACTTGGGAAAGGGGGCTTGCTTGCTGCTCCTCTCTCCTACTGGCCAGATGCTTCTTCCTGTTCCATGCCAGGACAACAATTTAGCTCCAGTTTCATGCGTGGAACAGCTGAATTCTACTTGTGAAACTGAAGCCAGGGTTTGTCCAGCTGCAGTGGAAATCTACATTTTAAGCTGAAAGAAATTAATGAGCCTGCATCTAGTTTATTTTTTTTTCTTTGCCACATACTTCAGGATAACTAGATTATTTTTTTTTCAAAGGGCAATTAATTATTGCCTGTAAGAACAAACATAGCTAATATAAGGTACAACAGTCTTATAGTTTGTATGTACTGACTTCCACACTACTTACTTGGAAAATTAGCATTCCATTGATTGATTAATTGCAGGAGGAGGACACAATCTGCAAAAATAACTAGTGATTTTGGGTAGTTCCATTTTCACAGAGGTCAAAGACAGTTCAGTGTTCAGTCCTACTCCATTGCTCTTTGAGAATTCATATGTGCTGATGATTTTGGTTTGATAAACACTTACTCCTAGGAAGCTAGGCAAAGTCTTGTCAGGTAATTTCACCATAAACTATTTAAAAAAAATTCTTCTTATTTCCTTCCCTTGCTTTTCCCAATGTTCTACAATAATGTTTTGCAAACTGTGCCTCTAAGCAAATAAAACAGAGTGTAACTTTCTTTGCAGCTTTTGAAAATCACTTCCTGAGAGACTGTTTAATTCCAATCTTTGAAAAAAGGAGTTCCTTCCATGAAGTGAAGTCTTTCTGAGCCCCTAGTAAACCTCAGTAAGATATTTCTACAGTGCTATCAGCATACATATCTCCTGATTGCTTCCATGAGTGCTCAGATGCCTCTGTGAGGGTTTCCTCCACCAACGGCCGAAGCTCAGCCTTTGGGCAGGCAGTGGAGACGTTCCAGGCCCTTCCTCTTTATCACTTTAGACAAGAGCTGTGCTTTTTTTTTTTTTTTTTAAGGTTTTGCATGTTTTGTTCTTTAAACCAACATCAATACTGCCTTCTCTGAGCTGATCAAAACTTACTTGTTATTTTAAAGATTTCAGGTTTGTAATAAATATAGAGAAGTTATAGTTATGTAACAGCTGGAGCTTGGCACAAACACGGGAATTACTAGACTTATTCTGCCACGCCATGCTGAACTCGTCCAGCTAAATCCAAACTGCAATTAAAAGTTTGCATTTCTCTAGCCCCTCGGGATATTCAAATACTTCACAAAATATTTTAGTTCAGCCTCACAACCAGCCTGACACAAAGGTAAATTTGCCCTTGTTCTGAAGGTGCTGTCTGCATATGTATTTGAACTCATCAAGCTTGCTTGCCCGTGCTGGACTTTGTGTGCACATAAGTTGGGTGGATAGGAAAACTAGCATTAACCTTTGCATCTGTGGGTTTAACTGACTGGTCAAAAGTCACACAGCAACTAGAGCTTGGGTCTCCAAAGCAAAGTGCAGAGCCAAACCACAAGCCCATCTGTTTTTTTCCTCTGAAGGGTGTTTAAACAGCACAGATAGAAATGTTTGCTGCAAAGATACAACCTTCCCTTTTACACATATTGGGATTTGGCTGTGAATCCTGTAGCGTCTCTTCTTTCCCTCCACTCACCCATAGAAAAATGAGGCATTGCATAAGCAAAAAGACCAGTACTACAAATGCCTTATATGTGGGATTTTTTTTCCTGCTAACGTGGATCTCTTACTGCTCTAACATTTACTGGTTTGTCACCTCCCTAGAGCCCAGTCTGTGTTAAGGCAGCAGCCAGCTGTGTAGTTACACTTGCATGCCGTCACACTGTCTTGGGAGCCAGGCTGGGACACACTTCACTTTGCTGTGACCAGAGGAATTGCTGTAAGCCCCCTGCACGCCTGGACAGCAAGTCCACTTTCCTGCTGCCTGTGCCAATGTAGTTGTCCTGTCAAGTCTCTTCAAAATAGACACACTTCATTTTCCCCCCACGGGGATGAACAGGGCTTCTCCCTCCTGCCAAACTGTACTTCTTCCTTGGCTGACACAGCACTTAGTGTCTTTACACTGTTCCAAAGCCATCAGATTTTTGTACAGTGTGTCACATCCCTGCATGCTGAACACCTGCTTGTAATGGCCTTCTTCCAGGTGCACTTCATTACATTCACCACGTTAGGTTTTTTTTTCTAGGTTTAATACTGCCTCTTTCGCTTTCTCCCTGGGCCACAAGCTCAAACACAGAGAGTTCTTGTAGGTCGCCTCCATCTCTTTCTCAGCAGCCTCTCTAAAACCCTCGGTCTTGGCAGCCACTGACTTATGGCAGCCTGCCCGCCATAACCCTCAGCTGCTCTGGGCACATGCCGTGTCTTTCTTCTTGGAGTGTGTACAACTGTGCTGCTATTTTGACCCCTGGGCAGTTGTGCCCAGATCTAGGCCACCTCCTACAGAGGCTGGAAGTGGTCCTGGGAGAACTTGCCTTCACCTGACCACCCTGCTAGGAAGACCTGCTCTGAGGTTGCTCCTGTGCCAGGTGACTCACTCCTCGGTCTGCCTAATTTCCTTTGGAAGAAGTATGGATCCAGTAGCTGACTAGTTTATTGTGCTACTTTTAACTCAGTTGGGTGCTGCCTCAACTGTCCCCTCCTACTGTTACTGAGGACAAAGGACTGTAATCGTATGTATCCAGCTGAGGGCATATTCAGAGGAATAAAAGGAACTCTGTTGCGGTATATTAGCACTAAAAGTTCCTGCGAAACCATCAGTTCCACAGTCTGCTGGTCTGAGGATGTGCCGCACAGCCTCGGGCTCCCAGCGCTGACATGTGAAATGTTCTGGGAAGTACCCTGATGGAAATCCCTTGAGCAAATAGTCAGAATATGCAAGAACTGCTTTAACTGCAGGAGTGGAACAATCTTGGGATGGTGCCAGCCAGACCTCCAGCAAGAATTTCCCAGCTAGGAGCATCAGCTCAATTATCTTCCCTTGGTCACTGCCAGAAACTACCAGTGGGCCAACTGATTTTTGAAAACCATAACAGCTTTACAGACTTCTGAAACACCGATCCTTAAACAATGAGACCCAGAAGAATTAGAATGAAATTGGGGAAGCGAGATAAAAATCCAGTGGGACTTGTCCTTCTCTACACCTTCTTAGTTCTAAAAAGCATATCTTATTTCAAGATAAAAAGAAAAGTGGAAGGGAGCAGCACACAGTAAGCTTGGATTCAAAGAGCAGTTCAGCCTATGCTTAGAGCAGTTTGGTTGCTGTATCAAAAATAGCCTTTCATTTCAGTCTTGTAAGCATGGCCCAAGACTTCCTACAGAAAGGGTTAAAAAAGCTTATGACAGACAAATTTTTAGCAAACTCACTCAGGAGTTAATTTGTCAGGAAATATGTTGAAAAAAATGATATGGTCTCTCTACACTTGATTTATGTCACTGTGCTTATTATCTCTAGAGGAAATCCTCCTTTGTCTACTATCTGAACAGCTAATAACTACAGATACTGGAAGGAGTTTAAAGAAAATGAGCTGCCTTTGCTCTGAACTTCTTGCTTTTATCTGCTAATTTCAATCTCTAGTGGTATAGCAAGGTTTGCCACTCATCTTCACGGTGCCAGGATTTTCATGCAAAGTATTTATTCCAGCTGTAGTTCCTGGTTTGTACTGTACAGTATTACAATACAACCCCCCAAAGGAAAAAAACCAAAAAAGACTTATTTTACAAAAAATCTGAACACTCACAAGTTTAGTTGCCCAGTTCTTCAGTCGAGCAGACAAAAGGGGAAAATGGAGCTATGGAAAACATCTCGGCTTCCCTGGCACTAAAGGCATCTCTGTCTTCTGCTGTGTCGGTGGGACTCCCAGACAGAGCCTGCCAGAGAAGAAAAAAAGGACAGTGAATCCCTCCTGCAGGATCCCTTGCTGGGGAAAGAACTAACTAAAAACCAAAAACACAAATAAAGGGTGAATTCCCGTTTACATCTTGCACGGCAGTAACTGAGGCAACTCTAGCTGTGACAGGGAGCTTTGTCCCAGCAAACACAGGCCGCAGCACACGGCAGGGACACAAAGGCTTTTGTTGAGTGTCTGTAAATCAACGCCTTATAGTTTCGCGAGTGTTGTCAATGAAACTCCTAAGCTTTAACCTGCCTGCTGCCAGAGCTCCCGTGTCACCGCGGGGGGCGAACTCAGAGCCCCTCCGCTGTCGGGCTGGCAGCGGCTGTGGGGAACAGCGGGCACACACCCGCGGAAAGGTGTGTGGGGGCCGGCGGGGACAGCTGCCCGCCCCACGGCCCTGCCCCGCCGCCTCCTCCGCGCGGGGGCCGACTCACCCTCTGCGGCCCCCGGCCACGGCTCCATCGCACCCGGAGCCGGGCACCACAGTCTCCTCAGCCGGCGAGGAGCCGGGCACCCGACTCCCCTCAGCCATAGCGCGGACAACCGCCCGCTCGTCCCCACAGCCGCGCAAGCGCCGCTAAGGGACGGCAGCCAAGCGGTGACGCGCCCGCCCCTCCGCGCGATCCTTCCGCCGGGCGGCCTGAGGTGAAAAAAAAAATCCCTCCCCTCACAGCCGCCCACCGTGCGGCGAAGCGGCCCGGCGGCGGAGAGGGGCGGTGGGGGCGAGCAGAGCCGCGCAGCCGCGGACGCCAACCCCGCCGCTTCCACCGGCGGCCCCCCCGCGCGGCGTTGTCCCCCCCCCGGTGGTGCTGAACGCCAACGGCCGCCCCGCCCGCGCGGGAGGGAGGGAGGCGGGGCTGCGCTGAGGGGAGCCCGCCCCGCCGCCGGCCCTTCTTTCCCTCCCCTGCTCCCCCCCGGGAAGCGGCTGGCTGCGGGCTGCCTTTCGCTCCCCTTCCCCCCCCTTCCCTTTTTAATTTTTATTTTATTTTTT